>JACXIO010000124.1:0-14255 GCA_014737335.1 Bombus polaris | reverse complement strand
AGAACCAGGTGGCCTCCGACTTCGCAGGGGAGACTCTCAGGCCCAGTTCGTTCACGGCACGGGTCGCACAGGCCGTTGCGATTTCGCCAATGCGCAGCGTCTCGTGCCAGCCACGACCCTCGACCAGGATTAGGGTGTCGTCCGCATAGCATATCATGGCCGCGCCTGGGGGTAGCGGGCATCGCAGTACCTCGTCGTATGCAACGTTCCACAGTATGGGGCCCAGCACCGAGCCCTGCGGGACGCCACGCTCGACGGATCGCTTTTCCTCTCCTTCCTTACTGGTGTAACACACCCACCTGTCGTCGAGGTAGGCTCGGATCAATCGGACGAGGTATGCGTTTCAGGGCTCGGCTAGAGGCCGACCGCGCCATACCTCGAGTGTAAAACTCATACTGGCTAATCGGACGAGGTAGCTGGGAACCTCGAAGTGCTCCAGGGCCGTCACTATCCTGTCCCATGGCATGGTGTTGAACGCGTTGACGATGTCCAGAGAAACCGCCAGCGCCACGCCTTTCCGGGAGACCATGTCCTCCGCAATCGCTCGTACGCGTCTGACCACGTCAATCGTCGAGCGCCCCTTCCGGAAGCCGTACTGGCTTTCGTGCAAACCTGGCACTTGTCCCGCTATGTGTCGTTCCAAGCGGGCGGCGACTACCCTCTCGAGTAGTTTGCCGACCTCGTCCAGTAGGCATATCGGCCGGTACGCTGACGGCGAGGTCGTCGGTCGGCCCTCTTTATGGAGCAGGACCAGTCTCGCCGTCCGCCACGCCCGGGGGTAGACTCCCTCCCTCAGGCATCTTGTGAAGAGGTGCCGGAGTCTGGGGGCCGTGACCCCCATCACTTCCCCCCCAGATCCGGCCAGGGATTCCGTCCGGGCCCGGTGCCACGTTGCGGGAGGTCATTCTTCTGGTTGCCTCCCATATCTCCTCCCCCGTGACTTCCCAGTCGTCCCTCCATTCCAGCGGTCGTGTCGTTTCCCGTGGCCGTTCCGCCGCTCTGTTTTCTTGTGGGGCCAAGATTAAAACTGCGACATATTCGTCATTATTTTTTTCTTGACACGCACCCATCTCATCTAAACTCAATCTTTTTTTTTATCGCGAGGAGGTGAAATGCGTTACGCATACCCAATGACCCGTGCCACCAGGTTATGTGGGACTCGGCAGGTGGTGTCGCCTCTAAAACTAAAAACGCCTCCTCTTCCAAGCCTTCATAGAGCGGAGGGTCTCGCCGGTACAGCCAAATAAGCATTACTTCGGTGAGACCCCAATCGACGCATCAACTCGTTAACTATCGAAGTGTCACAATTTAGTCGGAGATAGCCCTAAGCATCATCTTCTTTTTCTTCTTGTAGCTTCGTCTTTAGCCATTTCTTTCACTTGTCTCGCCTTCATTACTGTCCCGCGGGAGCTCCGGAACAGCTCCCAGGTATGGCCGTTGGCCGAAACCAATGCGATTATATTATCAGCCGTAAAAGTGTCGTCCACAACATTCTCCAGAGTGGTGCGCTGGACTGCCCATCTTGGACACCTCAGTAAGACATGATCGGCATCATCTGGACACGCATCGCAATCCCAACATTTCAGGTTTTTCTCTTGCTATCTGTAGACCCGAATTTACATACCAATTGATGGTCGTCTTCATGTGGAGGTTCAGAGAGCCCTCCACACTTTCCTTTTTATTGAGGCTCACCATGATAGCAAGGTCGTGCGCAAATGCAATAGCTCTCAATTTAACATAGTCATCGAATATGCCGAGTCTATCGTAGACTAAGTTCCACAGTAGCGGGTCCACCACTGAGCCCTGAGGAACTCCAGCAAAGACTTTTCTTACGATCAGACCACTCGGGTTGTCGAAAACTACGAAATGATCCTGCAGATAGTTCGCGAGAACCCTCGCCTCCTTCAAAATTACCTCCCACCGCAAGGTGTTAAACACATTTTTAACATCAATGCACTTCACAACATAAACTATTCCCATCCTTCTGCAAGTATCGGCAAACTTGCAGACCTCCGATATGGCATCGATGGTACCTTAAGTGGATAACCATGCATTCAATCTCTATATTTACATGTATATGTGAATGTATATCAGGAAAATTCCGGACCGATCACTAGATTGCTAGATGGTAACACTAGAGCTATCACATCAGTAGTTACCTACTAGAATAACCTACATAGTTTTACAATTTTATAAATGTGAAAGCCATTTTTTAGCGATCATGGTCCCAGATGGATTAATAACACCAAAAATGCACTCTACATAACATGGAATTCCTTTTGTACCGCCAAACTTTTGTCAGAATGTATTAAACCAATAAATATAAAGCCTCGTTTGGCGAGCATGGTCCCAAATGTATTAGTGTTACCAAAAATGCACTTCACATAACATGGAATTCCTTTTGTAAGATAGTGTTAAATCGTTAAATATAAAATAGATTCTATTGTTACGAATATTTCAAAGACCAGTCATTTTGATTGCTTTTGGTAGAAATAGTTTAGTCTTAACCGTCAGTATTTCTAGTGTTAGCCGTTCACACGGTTTAGACCACTGCGTGTTCCGGAAATGGCTGAAGGGGCACGCAGGGATAGAAACCGGTTTGCCACACTCGGCTTCTGTCATTGCCTGTTAATTAATCCAGGTTCGAAAATTCAGAAAAGTTTCAATTGCGTGTTCACTTTTTCTTACTGGTAGTTGACTACTCTTTAACGACCGAAACTTGACCAGTGTTGACAGTGTTCGTGCTTGGCCAGACTTCCTAACTGCGCTACACATAACTAATTATCAAACTTGTAAAATTATGTTCTCATGCCATTTATTGTCTATCGTGTTGAGTTTTAGTTTGACCAGAAGTTAACATTGTCACAATACGTGTTGAGAGTATTCCTGGTTTAGTTTTATCTCCTTAGTTGGCGCATTATTGGGTGGGGAACAGACAGGGAAGATGTCGATATCTTACTTACTAAGGGGAAAATTGCTTGGAAAGTCGCGAGACAACTTTCCCAACCTAATGAATCAAAACGTCAGGGCACACGCAGCCGTATGTACAGCGATTATGATCACTGACACTAGTGTAGAATTATTTTGTACATGTAAAATTGCGCCCAGCTTGACGATATATGACTGAATTGTTACTATTCACATAAACACATCGAGCGAGGATGCGACTTTTTCCACACCCACCATGGACTTGAAAGAGGCCGAGGAAACAAGCCTGTACACGTGAAACAATACCGTTATCCATCTGTAGCGGCACTCTTATGTTAACATCTTATGTTAACTCTAAGACTAAAAAGTCGTCGAGCGCAAAGGGTTAATTATTTTTTGTCTATTTGACTTGGCTGAGTTCCATCAGTATCGAAGAAATCGACGCAGCTAAAACCGCATTTTCCATCCTTTATGGACACTATCAATTCAATCGCACGCCATTCGACCTTCGAAATGCATCAGCTACGTCTCAAAGATTGGTGAATTCAACTTCAGCAGGATTATAGGGCACAGAATTATTTGTACACTTAGGTGATATTCTAATATACACAAGATCTCTAGTGCAACATAGATTTAAATGCGATAAACTCAAGCCGAACGCCGGCCCCAAGCCAACGTACGCCTTTAGCTTTCTAAATGTGGATATCTCCACAGCGAAGTAAGCAATAATCTTATTATATGCGAGGACAGAGTAAAACTCATCTTTTCTTTTTCGTAAGGAGGAGAAAATGTAGTTTACGCATACCCAACGACTGTATTGTTGTGTCATGTGAGAAGACTCGATTAGCACTCATTACTATCAGTAGTTTTATTATCAGAAAAATGTAAAAATCTCGAAATTTGCCGAAATCTTTTAAAAGGTATCGTTTTTTTTAAATATTGGCGTTTCTACTACTGCTCTTATGGTCCAATACAGTTGGATATTTGATTTTTTTACTTGACCCATTGAACTTTCGGACGTTCGCGGGGAAACGCGATCTCGAAGAAACGCAATCTCGAAGAAACGCGCCAACGGGAGTCGTAAATTCCTGTTACGATTTGACTAATCGACGCCACGAATCGTTCGATCCCTTATTTCGATTAAGATAATAAGGGTGGTTGAATGAGTATAACGCTGATATTAACAGGTTAATATATATCTTCAACGGTACAACAATTTCAATGAGATACAAGGTTACGTATATGGAATGACAAACTACGAATGAGTACGACCTGAGACTCGCTTCGTGTTGGCGACTGTGATGATGTATCTTCTGTCGATTGACTGTCTTCGACTTGGCGATTCTGCTGATTTGTCTTCTGACTCTTGCTGTTCCTTGAACTGTGTTTTAACTCGAGCTGGTGTTAACTGTTACTGGTGAGATTTGACTGTTACTTAAATGTTACTGTTTGTGACAAGTCTAGAGATCCAGTATAGAGATGAAGTCGAGATCACAAGTATAAAGATAAAGTCTAGAGCACAAGTTGACTGTTCTGTAGTCGTGAGAACAAGTATAGAGATGAAGTGACTGCTCTGTAGTTATGAGAACAAGTAAAGTTCGTTCTTGTGTGATTACGGAGGAAAGCTCGGAGTAGGTGTCTTTGTTGTATGAAGAAAGCGGATTCGTTGCTCACATTTTTCGTTAGGAAAGTTTGCAAAAACCTTTGCGAAAATATCAACAAATGCAAAGAATCAAAAACGAACGCGTTGCTGAAATAAGCCGCAGATTCATCCTGAGGTTAAAATTCTCAGACATCCCAAGACAAGGAATAAGCCGAAACCAAGTCTCCGAAAACCAATCACATCAAACAAATTTATTATCGTGCGTAATTCAAAATCCAAACCCAATTAAAACCATACCCCAACTGAACGTAATAAACTTATCGAAGACTTCAAAAAAAGCATATTCAAAGCCCTAAATGAACAACAAACACAATTAAACGAACTAAAACAATCATTAAAAACGCACGAAGAAAGGATTGACTCTTGCCCAAAAAGAGCTAGCCATATGCCTTGGAGACACACAATTACAATTCTTTAATTTACAGGCAAATAACACGCTCAAAACCATAGACTACGATTGCCACCATAACGCTCATGTATTCCAGATAAACAAATACATCTGATTTCCTAACCCTAGAAACACGGAGTGACGGTCCCAGATACAAGTACAAAGATAACAAACTAGGAAAAATTACAAAATCAGCTTGAAAAGAACTGCGTCCTAAATATCCACAACAATGTGAACCTAACAAAGAGGCAAATCGACTCATTTATAGACGAAATAGAAAAACATGTACACACCGCCCTTCAAGAATCCGTACTAAATATAAAACAAAAGTCGGCTTTCGAGCCCTATATCTATAATAAAAAAAAAATTACGAGATAAAAGCTTTATGCCATCCAGAATAAACAATCTAAGATAAAACTATACCGACACTTCGTGTATACCTATTTCTACCGTGTGCGGTCAAAATGACTGGTGATTAAAGGAGTAATAATTTTTATGATTTAACTTAGATAATGGTTAATTTATAACTAAATGTATATAAAATGATGAACTTTCATAAAATTTCTTCCAAATTTACTTTTGTTTAATTTCAATTATAGACTTAAATAGAATTACACTTTTATTTGTATAGAGATATATCTTATTCAATTTTGCTACATTTCTTACAAATTATCTTATTATCAAATGTACATTTTCCGCATAAATATTTTCCGCATCTTAAACAAATTTTCGTAATTTTGTAACCTTTTTACTTGACAACTTTTTACAACTTTTTACTTGACAAGCTTTTTGTAGTAATGAATCTGAACTTCTTGATAATTTTATTGCATGGTTTTCCCCCGCGATTCTTTATACAAAAGTAATGTATGCACCAGGTTTATAACAATTTTGTGAATTCTTTGTAAATTGGCCCCATACTGTAGATACCATTGCAAATTTATTGGTTTGTAAACGTTGGCTTCTTTCGCTTTTCTTATCAAATCGTATAAACCTCATAATTTCAGCAAAGTCATTTCTGCTCATTGTTTTTGAAAAAAGTGCAGGTCTCCAAATTTTATTCCACAAATATGAGATATCTAAATTTTTTATATAGCATATAGCATATAGCAGAGCAATAAATGCATCTAGTTTTGTTGCATCTAGCTCCCTCTTAGTCTCCAATACTCTAAATTCTTCTTCTTCCGTACATTTTATTATATGATCCCTTATACGGTGATCAATGATAAGATAAAATGCCGTCTTTACTTGTCCTTTCATAATATGCCATTTAGCATATCCCTAAAAATATTATGGACTGATGTCCTGCCAGGTTTGGGACTTGCATCTATTTCTCTTCAAACTGTCCCATCGGGTCCAGTTTCGATACGTTTGTTCTCTACATCAGTCTCACCCTTTGTTGTCAACGATAATTTCTTTCCTTTTTGCCCTTGACTTATTTATAATATTCAACTCTGGTTCAGTTGACAGTGGTTTTTTTTGTGTTTCCATGCCGTTTTCAGTTGCTGAAGTTTCTTGTTCATCGCACACTGAACAATCTTCTTCTATTCCGTAATTTCTTTTTTATAACTTTTTTTCTAAAGTCTTGACATTTCTAGGGTAAATATTTATCACAGAATAATACCATGTACGGAATACAAAATTATTGTCAAATTATTGTCAAAAGTCTTGACATTTCTAGGGTAAATATTTATCACAGAATAATACCATGTACGGAATACAAAATTATTGTCAAATTTGATTTACTTTACGTTTCCTTTTATAACAACTTTACGCAAAACGCTCTGAGATGCATTCTGTCTGAGTTTTAGAGATAACAAGTTTAGATGTCGACTAATTGACTAACAAACTGAGTATTGGCCGTATTGACCGAAGATAGTTACGCTGGTGCGTATGTATGAGTTAAGTAAGTGACTGATCTAGGGGTGTAAACCCGGTCAAAGACATGTTGACTGTTTGAAAGATGGAAAATCAGTGAAGCTCGGCGACGATGCCGTGGCGGAGGAAAAAAGAGTGAGGCTTGGCTAGAAGAGTGAGGGAAATAGGCTTCGTTTTTAATTGGTTTTTTGCTATGGTGGTGGGTGAGGAAGGATGCCAACCGCCCTCGAGATAAAGTTGCTAGTGGGAGGACTCATACGCGAGAAAAGGAAACTTTCCCACGTTGGTGGATAATAAATATTAGAAAACAATGCAATGAAAGAATGTTTGTTCGGTCTGAAGGACCTTAATTAGAAAATTCCTGGGATTTATGGAGGATACTTGAGACTATTAAGGGTACGCAGGAAGGATCTGCGGACGACTGGTTACCATCTTGCCCGCGGTGTGTGGCCTAGTCTAGGCAGTGTCGCCCGACGTAACATTCTTCCCCCGTTGAGAGGGTACCAATCAAAAGTTCTGCAAAGGTAGAATTAATTGGAGCTGCCGCCCAACTCTTTGTCGATTGCTGGTTGTTCGTATTTTGCTACCTTAGCTTTTAGCTTTTGTGACACCTAGATCCACAATGCTCGTCGTCGTCGCCAGGGTGAATTCGATGATACGGCCGAAAAGCCGTTGCGTTGAGGGGCCGTTGAAGTTCACGATCCAGGAAGTGTCGTGAAGCAGCTCGGCCCATGAAGTATCGTGGAACACCTCGGCTTACGAAGTTCTGTAATGATAGAATTAATTAAATCTTCTATCTATGTTAATTGTTGTTGCCCGTGTTCGGCTGGATAGGGTCGGATCTGTAGTGGGAAGATCCTCTTTGCATCTCGGTCCAAGGTGCTCGTTTCCGCGTGAGGTGTTATCGTCAGTAGGTACCGTAGTCGTCAGGAAAAGTTGATGGCACGGCCTAAGGGCCGTTGCGTTGAGGGGCCGTTGAAGATCACGATCCAGGAAGTGTCGTTGAATGGAACTTAAATGGTGGAGTTTTGTATTTGATTGGGAGACTGAGCTCCCCCCGATGATCTGCCCGAATTGCGCCTTCTCGATGATGCAGGACGGGTTATTAACCGTCGAAGTATTGATCGAGGAAAATTTATTCCTGGATAATTCGACCCTCTTGGATTCAGGAAAATCTGTCTTAGGTTTCGACTCTAAGTTGACTTCGGTGTCATTGACGGGATTTAACCCGTTACTATCTACGTTATGAATTACAGTTATCGGGCATTGCACATCCTGTAACGTGTTCGTAGAGATCAATGACTGCGACGGCTTGTCGCATGATGAGGTTTTCTCCGTTCCAGAGGATTTTGAGCGATTGGCTGATTCAAGGCATTTTGTGGTGTTGAATCAGGTGGTTGCGATGCTGACGATGTGAACGTGGTTGTCGTCAAATCGCGTGTGGGTGACACGTTGTGAGTGTCACGCGATGAGCTCCGCGTGGTATGCGACGGGATCGCCGTGGCTAGTCGTATGTTGTCTAGTTGGTTGAGTAGTCCGACTTCTATTTTGTCATACTTGGCTACTATTTTATAGCCGCGAGCGATTTCTCCCTCATCTATAGTTATAATCTCGTTTTGAATAACGCGGAATTCCGTCTCATAGCTTTCCAGACGATGTTTAATTTGAAATAATTCGCTCTCTCGCGGACAGCCAGATTGTTCGATTTTGTCAAGTCTTTTGTAAAGGTTCATATTGTATCTCCACCTAGTATCTACGGATTGTCTATTTAGCCTGTCTTGAGTTTATTTTTTTTTTTTTTTGGTATAATTCGTTTGGAAATAGACAACTGAAAATTAAGCTATTTTCTTTTATCTTTGCAGCTTAAGCGAAGTGATTTCTTGTCAGTTTTAGGATGTCACAGTCAATGCGGTGTATGTTGGTTAAATCGCAGATTTTTTTATTTTTAATGTATTTTTTAAATTCACTATGTTCGGATCTATGTGTACTCAGACAAGCCTTTTCTTTCCAATATACGAACTGAGGTGGTTAGCAGGACGTGTATGGTGCCAAAGAAATAATCGGCATTTTGTTTAACAATTGTTACGACCGTTTGCGGAGAGACGTGGTCGCGAGGAAACGATTCTGATAATCGACGCCGCGAGTTAGTCGTTCTCCTGTTTCGATTAGGATAACAGAGGTAGTTCAAATGATTTTAACGTTGAATTAACAGGGTTAATATAGACTTGTATATTTAACAATATTTAAAATTATAATTAATACGCTACAAATGATTTAACGATGATACAGCTAGTTTATTATTATAATTCGACTCGACTTTATAATATTTCTCGACGTATTCGTTTGACTAAGCGACCACGATTTTGTTTCTCTGAACCTCTCGATGCATTCCGTTTGAATCCTCAAATGATACTGATTGCCCTTCGACTTTTCTTTGGTCTTCTCTGGGAGACGACTCCCACTACGTTCGGGTCACGCCACCGTTCGCGGCTATGATCACGTATGCCACCTTCTTTGTGTTGACGAGATAACGGACCGAAGGCGAATCGACGTTTCTAGAAATCGCTGCTTGATGACAACTATGCGCTTGTCACGTAAAAAAAAATGACAGGAAAATAATAATAAAAAAAATGTTGGGTTCTTGAACCAAAGTTCGCGATACCTTTATTCTATAATGAGATTACAAGCGTGCAACTAGACCGTTACCGAAAGACTGAAGCCTCGATCGAGACCCAGCTCTTCTAGATGTTAGTTTATCTTATACCTACGTGCCGAATTCATATTCATTTGTTTGGGAGTCGGTGTCGTGTGCAAGGCGGTTCAGGTTTCCTGAGTCGGTTGGAGATATTTGTTGACGTTACACGCTTGTCGTTACATTGTATGTATATTTCGCCGGTTCTATAAGACGATCTGTCTGCGACACTGTAGTACCACGAACGACGGTTAGGAATACGGCCTATGGTAAGCCTCGGGGCGTAACGTATACAGTGCATAGTAGGCCTTTATTTCGTCTAAGGTAATAGGATACCAAGCGTCGTCCACTTTCCGTCTTTTACGCTCGTCGTACATTGTCTGATATGCGAAGCGATTTGTTTCCGTAACAAATATTTCCCAAAGTTTGTTATCAAATATAATAGAAAATAGATCTAATATTTTTATTTGGAGTATTCGTCTTTGTTTGCGGATCCACGTAGTATTTTGCGCGGGTACACGCATAAATCGGTGCCGATGTTCACGAGGAAAGAAATCCTCGAATTCCTGTTCGTCACGAAAATGCGGCAGGATTATTGGTAATTATTTGAATGATTTTTGAATATGTTGTCGATGGCATGATTCTGAACAACTTTCCCTATACACGTTACCGCGGTTCAGCTTTAGTTTCCGAGATACTCGCAAAAAACTAACAGTAACATTACAGCGAATTCTGCCTATGATTGTGCATTCGTGGCAGCCAGCCACCTCACGGCGACCAGATAAAATGACACCTAATCTGAAGCCATATCAAATATAAAGAAAAGATAAGATTTCGTTATTTTTATTAAGTTTCATCTTATTTGCAGTATTTGTTTTTTTATTGATCGATGTTAGTTGTAAATCATATTTTAGTATCATGGATAATTTAGGTATATAAAATTTTCCTCATACTATTTATTGTTTACAATTTATTTACAATAAATTAAAATAACAAATGTTCATTAGACAGAAAATGATGGTTGTTTAACTTGAACCAGATGTAACAATTCTTACTTCACTCCAACCGCTCTCACAACTCAACAACGCTAACAACTCAATCTCTCAGCTACGCTAGCAACTCACACAACTCCACAACTCTAACAACTCTACTACTCGGCTTCTCGACTCACTCTAACGACTCTACTCTTCGGCTTCTCGACTCACTCTGATCTCTCGATTGTCACGTAATTTGAGGGTTGGATGGTGAAATAAAACAGCTGAGTCGTATCACAGCTATTAATTTTCGTTAAACTTTATTGCGAATTCAGCAATCACAACGGAATACACATTGAATTAACATAAATCACAATTCACTTCAACCACGTTATGTAAAACTTAGTTACAATGATACGTTAAGTACGTAACTGTTATAAGGGTAGATACCGGTAAAGAAGTTGACTATTCTAAGAGTACAGAATAAGTGAAGTTTTACTGACGGTACTGTGTCTGAGGAATGCTAAGAGTGGGTATGTCTAAGGACACGGGACTATCGGATTTGTTGATGGTAATTTTGGTTAAGGAAGTGAGGGCAGTAGACAGCGTCTCCGATTGAATAATAAGATGGTTGGTGGACCAGGAAGAGTTTTAGCCACCCTCGTGAGAAAGTTGCTAACGGAATGTTGCTCACCAGACGTGAGGAAAACCAACTTTCCATGTTAACCCGTAGTAAACAATAAACGTAAAAAAGAAATCTACGAGATACTCGCTTGATCTGAAGGACCTTAACTAAGAAAATTCCAAGACTCCTGATGGGTACTTAAGACTATTGAGGATACGCGCCAAGGACGTGCAGACATCTGGGTGCCATCCTGCCCGCGGTGTGGCCTGGTCTCTGATGTGATTTACGTTACACGATCAACGTTCTCACTTCTCGATCAACACTCTTCCTCATTCAAATCGTCTTCCTCCATTAACGTTATTTTTTCCTCTCCTTAATCTGATCCTGTTAACGCTCCGCAAGAACTAGGTGACTTTAGTCACATAGGCTTTTTCCTATGTAAACTAACAGCTGAAGAACAGACGACACTGTTTTGATCGATCTCTAATCAGGCTTTTTCTTACGATACTATAATATTCATAGCATTTCTAAAAGATTAATACACTAAGTTGATCTTGTTGTTGCTTAAAGTTATCGTTTATATAAACGTAAATTTACTAATATCGTATAAATGCCATTTATATTCACCACAATCAGTTTTAGACTTCTATTCATTCAATACAATAAAATAAAGGTTTACATTATAAATTACAATGTGTCTCTTGTTTCGACCGTTCGCGGGGAGACGCGATCTCGAAGAAGCGCGCCAACGGGAGTCGCAAATTCGCGTTACGATTCGAATAATCGACGCTACGAATTGTTCGATCCCTTATTTCGATTAAGATAATAAGGATGGTTGAATGAGTATAACGTTGATATTAACAGGTTATAATATATATATTTTCAACAATCCAATAACTTCAATATTTGGTAGAGTTGTGTGTATGTTGACTGCCAAACTACGAGTGAGTACGACCTGAGACTCGTTTCGTGTTGCCGACTTGGCGACTCTGATGACTTGACTTCTTAGTCCTTCTGTTACTTGAACTGTTTTTTAACTAACTATTCGCTTTTATGTTATTACGGAGCAAATCTCGGTATGGATGTGTCTTTTAAACGAAGAACGCGGATTCGTTCTTGACACTTTTCATTAGGAAAGTGAGGGTAACGATCCGTGATGCCCGTTGGTTATAACCAACGTTAACAAATGAAGATAGGAGTAAATCTCCTGCCAACTCGTGGCTCGTGGGTGTCATTGTTTATGGGAACAACTTGCTTTTCCGTTAGACAAATATTCGCTTTTTCCGTCAGGTAACTACCCGCTTTTTCCGCGATTTTTAAGAGCAAATAATAAGCCTAAGGACTGTTTTAAGGATCAGCCATAAACAGAAAATACTTGCAGGATTAAAGATTCTGTTTATGGTGGTTCCTTAGGTTTATTGAGGGTCTGAATAACGGTGCGTGGGCCTTTGACGGTTAGACAATGAAGGACGGCGCACGAACTGTCCCACGCTACGTAACACCTCTTTTCATTCGTCAATTTTAGGTTATAAAAAATCCTGCCATTTTGAATGTCGTACAATTTTTTTGCAAATAGATATTCGATGAAAAAGTAAAATGTTTATCGTATTGCACATTCTATAACTGAAACAATTCAGAAGCTGTACCTATTTATTTATTTATTATAAAACTATACTGTACAAATCGCATTAAGGACTAAATTTACTTTTAACTAAGTTTCTTCATACTTATTCTCGTACGAAATTTCATAATCCATGAAAAATTTGGACTTTTTACGTATGTTGCTTATTTCTTCTAATAAATTGCATATTGTGTTATAATAAAACGGAAGACTTTAGCAGTGTACGTATCACATCGATAAGTAGTGTTAAATTATGGCGTATTGAGTATGAGTAATAAATATATGTATTTATATATAATAAATATATAAATATGAGTAACAATATGAGTAATAAAAGATGAAAGAGACGTTATGAGTAATAGAAATTGCGTTTTCAAATATTAATATCCCCAAATATTATTGCATATTTGGGATGCGATACGAGTATTAATATTAATATTTCTGAATACTACTATTTGAAAAATAATTTCAATATAAGAACTGCGCAACCTGCAATTCAGACAAATATATTCTATAGTATACAGGGTGGGCCATTTAAAACAGGTCAAACAAATTTCACGTTTTACTTCTACCTTACAGTCTGTTTCACTTTATTTAAGTGAAAATAATTTTCAGAAACGTTTACAAGTGTGCGAATGGACCTTACGAAAACTACAAGACGATGAAGTGTTCTTGAGTAAAATTTTGTCTACGGATGAGGTTACATTTAGAAACTATGAAGCATTTCAGCGTCACAACATTTACTACTGGACATAGTAAAATAATTGCTCCATATTTCATTGATGGTACGCTAAATAGTTGTAAGATAAAAAAAAAGAATGAAAGAATCTTAGAAGATGTTTTGCCAGAATTATTAGAGGACATTTCACTGGAAATACGACAATCCACGTGGTTTCAACCAACCAACTAAGTCACACAACTTATTGAAATTATTGAACTTCTTGAAGCAGGTAAACTACAAAGCATCCTTCTGGGGCTACATTACTACACTACTTCGCTATACACAGAAGGTATTAGTACTATTATTGAAGACCCAATATTTACATCTGCAGATGATACAGCATACAACTTATTGAACTTATTGAAGTAGGTATACTACAAAGCAGTGCGGTCGGGCCAGTAATATACACGCTATACACTGAAGATATTACTACTATAACTGACGCCCTAATATTTACACCTGCAGATGATACAGCATACAACTTATTGAACTTATTGAAGGAGGTATACTACAAAGCAGTGCGGTCGGGCCAGTATTATACACGCTATACACTGAAGATATTACTACTATTACTGACGCCCCAATACTTACATCTGCAGATGATACAGCATACAACTTATTGACCTTATTGAAGCAGGTATACCACAATGCAGAACGGTCGGGCCAGTACTATACACGCTATACACTGAAGATATTACTACTATTACTGACGCCCCAATACTTACATCTGCAGATGATACAGCATACAACTTATTGAACTTATTGAAG
>JACXIO010000123.1:0-14118 GCA_014737335.1 Bombus polaris | reverse complement strand
GCAGATTTTACAATTGGATCTGTGAGTGAGATTTATTGGAGGTTATCGTTTATTGTTGGAACCGTCAAATATATTTAAAAATAATAAATTAATATACAGCCTATAATCGCTGAGTCGTTATACTTATACTGTATAATACTGAATATAAATTGCAAAATAAAATTGCGGATAAATACTCGATAAATGCTCGTCGATAACTCGGTAGATAATCCGTGATAACACTTAGATCGCTCGTTGATACAGAAAGATGCTCGTAGATACTCGTAGATACTAAACTCTTTTCTGTTGCGTCGGTTTATTTACACTGGTCGGGGGTGGGGGTGGGGGAAGGTCGGAAGATTCAAATTCATCTTTGTTCGACGGTTATGCGTAGCGGCGACATTGTTTTGCCCGGAGTCTATTTGTTCTTAAGCTTTGTGGAAATGTAACTTTTCTTAATTTTGAAAAGTGTGCAAAAATCAAGCCTCAAATGTTTATTAATTCTCGCAAAAGTTATTTAGCAAATAAAACGGCGTTTTATTTGATCCCGATTTCTACAATTTTGCAAGTCCAATAGATTTCGGATTTCAAACTATTAAAAAATGGCTTCGTAAGCTAATAATAGAGAAGGAACATCCGAAATTTTACTCCCTTTGAAGTCTGACGTAGCTCACAGTAGAGTTTGTATTTTTCTACGAATCTAACGAAAGCTACATCGTATCGCAAAACTAAGGCTCCATCAATTAAGCAATCATTTTTTGTGAACTATTCTGAATATTCTTAAATAGATGTAAGAAGTCGAAAAGAAAATAAACTTTCCGATCATTGGTTATAAATGAAGTTTTCTGATGCGTAAGATACCGTCTAGTGTCACCCAAACATCGAGCCTGCTTTCCATAAATACCGTAAATAGATACCGCATAGAGGATACCGTAGTGTAGGACCGTGGAGCATCCATCATGGAAATTTTCAAATTTCCTCTGCAGTTGGTCTGTATCTGAAGTGGATATCCTTTTCTCGCAGCTGCGTGTGTTTTGCCTTGAGTGGAAACTTTGACTGAAATTATTCAAACTAAGGGTCAGTGGTCGGTGTTGAGTCTATGGAGGATCGGTTGGATAGTTAATTGAACTGTTCGTCAATATATTTAACGCCACTTAATTTACAAGAAAGAGTCCGTAATATAAATCTAATCACGTAGCGTTCGTCGCACAGATACTCGATATCGACCGTCACTAAAAATCTCTTAATCGCATATGATTCGTATTGAACTCTAATCGCTCGTGATCGCATCCGTGTTATTTATATCAACTGGAGGAGAACCAGGTCATTTGAATTTGTCGTTGTTCGACGGTTGCTCATAGCGGCGACATTGTTTTGCCCGGAGTTTATTTGTTATTGTATTTCGCCTAATCTAACGGTTTAGATTATCCGAGGCAAAACAACAACATAATTCAAAATGTCCTGTGACTCATGTGCCGCTACAGAACCATATCATAGTATATTGAACACTTTAGCTATTATTATGGGCAGGCCAGGTATTTGGAGATGTTCCTTTAAAAGCCCGTCTGTCCCTGCCGCAGTTTTATTTCTAATTCTTTTTATTCTCTCGCCTATTTCCTCAACGGTAATCAGCATAAAGTAGTCACATAGTGGCAACTCTGAGGCTCTGCTTCCTGGATTTGTGGGTCCAGTTTTACCCCACAGAGCCTCATAGAGTCTCGTCACTTCCCTTGCCTCTGGCGGTTGCCTGGCTGGTTCTAAGTTGATTAGATCGTTGTATACATTAACGTCGGCTAACTCCTTTGGACATTCTTTAAATATCTCCTGGAAAAGTGCGTATGAGTACCCTTTTCTCTTATTTCTGCCTGCTTTTTTCTTTTCTCCATCCCTTCTGTTATAACTTTTCTTCTGATTATATCGGGGCTTACCTTTTACATTAGCTGTATTTCTCAGTGCTCCATACAAAGATGTGCTAATAATATTATCCATTTTTTCGATTAAAAGTTGTCTGATCTCTTTTGATCCGGCCCCAATTTCATTCAACCTGGTGTAAATATCCCTTAACACAGGGGGCACTTCGGTTTGATTTTCAATCTCATTTTTAAGGCTTTGCAGCCACCCGTGAACCATTTCCTCATTAGTTTCGTTTGTTTCTGGGCCCGCAGACGCCATGGATGGTTCAACAAGATCGCATCCGCCCTCTGTCTCTAGGGCTCCCTCTTGAAGGCCCCCTTCCATGTTTGCTGTTCTTAAAGTCCTCCTTTTGCTCCTTATTTGCTCAGCAGTTTTCGTTGTTAAAATTTTGGTCATCTCTAAATTGGGGTATTTGTGATCTTTATATATTGCATCAAGTTCCTTCAGGAGAGTAGCCTCTTCTACTTTCCATATTCTGTCACTTGTTTCCTGCGGGAGGGGGGGTTCGTCGTTCCCCACCTTTTGATATATCTAACGGCAGGGTGCGCATGTCGTTCATGAGTCGATAGCCCTTTTTAGAACCCGAAACTTATGGGCAAGCGTCGCATTTAAATCGACCCTCACTGCATTGCGGGGGGTTCGCTACATTTTGGAATGTGGCATCTTGACCCTTTGAGCTTAAAAAAGCTTTTTTCACATTTAAAACATCCCCATTCAATGCGGGCATCCACATGATGTAGACTAAGGTGCTTGTCCAGGTAAGCAACGTCATAAAGAAAAGATTGACTTCCATTTTCTCGCAGACCAGACAAGCAACCTTGTCTCCCATTATCCGTACCATTATTTTAAATGTCAAGTCCAGGGACATAGCCAAGTCGTTAACCATGGTCCCTTCCGAAGCGGATAAATCCACCACAGCGCATCCGGGACCGAAAAGCGCTGCGTCCGTGGCGTTTTTGTTCTTACTCATTTTTAACAAATAAAAGTTTTATTGTTCTATACATAAATTCCCATCATGAACCAGTTATTCCCGTTGTTCGGCAAGCCGACTATTAATTTAATTATTTTTGTCTTCCGCTCATTCGTCGCCACACTCCGTTAACCATGAACGCCGCGTCCGGGGGACAAACCTCGACGCCGACGCGGCGTACATGTTACCGCCGGTACCACGGGAAGGTAGGAGTGCGACTTGGGTAGGTGAGACTGAAGTCTCCCTGCTTCCCAGCAACTCTGACTCTCCAAGGGACACGCAGTACGACCGTTAAACAGCGGCGTGCTGCTTACGGACTGTAGGGCTACTAAAACGCAGCCCCAGACTTCCCCGGTTTAACCCCTTTGTCATGAGTCGAGTTGCTTCTTTCTGCTGTTTCATTAAAATTTGATCTATTAATTTTAGTTGAAATTTCGCAATTGATATTGTTTTGTTGATTTTCAATTTGTACAGACAATATGAATTTCATAAACACATATCAATCTAATGGAAGAAATATTTTTTGTACTATTTCATTGTTTTGCGAGTAGAATTTATAGTGCTGATGACCATGTCGGCCCTGTCTGCAGCACCCATCAATTTATTATAGTCGTGTACGCAACATGGTTTCTGTAAAATTTCTTGTGCACTGCAGTGTTTTGGTACATCTATAAACTCTTCTGTATGTATTGTTGAAACTATGAAAATCTCTTTTTTATATAGCCATTTTATGGCTAATATATTTGCAGACGAGCGAAAGCACGCTTCTCCTTTTGTAATTTTTCATTTCTGGTATTCCTTCTCTCTTCTCTTTTACAGTGCCGCACGCACTTGTAAAATTTTTGTGTAATATATCAAATAATGCGGAGCTTGTGTACCAATTGTCGACGTAAAGCATGTAGCCTTTACTACATATGGTTATAGGTGGGACATTACAATACTTCCTGATTTACCACAGTCTTTATGTTCGAGTCCTATAGTAGTACCAACATCCGTATAAATAACAAAGTCTCGAATGTAACCCGTCTTGCAGTCACAAAGCACAAACGATTTTATCGTGTCATATCGTACATGCCGGATATATCCGGCATTAGGAGCAAAAGGTATAACCTATCAGCAAAGGTAGTTTCGTCTGTACATTTTTTGTACATAATTCGTAAATTAACGATCGCCAGTTATATGTATCAGAAAAAATTGTCCACAACGTTGAGCCTTGCTACATATTCCAATATCATCCAAATCGTAGAGAAATTAGCTTTCAGACAAGTCGCCCAAAATGGTGATTATTCATAAAATTTTCAGCAGTTCCCGTACTAAACCACTAGTGTCGTTACACTTCAATATCGATACAAATAACAAATTACTGACAAATGCCATCTCTTTCGCGAGGATCCATCACACTGTATATAAGGAAGTGTAGATGCCATAAGTAGCATATAAAAATGCATTATAGTTGCAGTCGTAAATTATTTATCGTGGTTTATACATGTTCGCGGTTTTATTGAAATATTAATCCTGAAGGGGAAAATAGATGGCGCATACTCTACTTTGAATTCATTTTAAAAAATGATATAAGTAATGATATGGATGAGATAAATCTCCATCGAAGTTGATCGACGATTAGACGTACGTTGGCTCTATGATTTTTCGCTAATTCTAACATAAACATGTCAACTAAGAGTCCACGGCATTCTCACCGTGTCCTATAGATACAAGGAATTTAAAAGCTATGTGCAATTTGTATATAGTAAATAAAATTATGTAAAATATTTGTATTGGTATGTAAAATAGACCGAGCGATACAGACCCATGCAATGCCTCGGGCATTTCCGTTTGAAACGCCTGAGCTAATCCATCTGGCTCGTTGTGACGTAGAACGAAATCGGACAGGCATAAGTCGGGATCGGGTTATTGCCAGCAATTTGTACAACAGAAGACTACACTTCACGCAGATATGCTTTGAGAAGAACGAACCATTATTTGCTATAAAGTCTTTTCTGATTTATTTTACATTTGCGTTTCAATATGCTGTGTAATCTGTAATTTTCAATAGAAATATATACCGAGATATTTGATTATTTTCTTATGCGGAACGGATAGGGGCTATTTCCGGTGATAAGAAATCAGCGAGAATGTCGAGTCACATCACGGTTGAAATCAAAATGTTTGGACATGCGCACGCCGAAAGGGATAGACTCGCACTTTCTAGTATTTATACGGAACTTTCAGTTACCACAGTAAACCATAATTCGATGGAAAACTTTTTGTGGCTTCGAATTAATTTTTGACAAATACATTGGCGCCGTGTAGATCAGGAAGTCATCAGCAAATACCAACGCACGTGGGTTAAGATCGCTATTGAGATGGAGGAGGCTCAAAGCATGACTAAAATACAAATTAAACAGGATGGAGGTGTCTAACGTTCCCTGCTGCAGTCTGTCATCCACCCCGAAGACGACATTATAGCTTGCGCCATCCAATAAAACACCTTCCGAAGGTTATGGACCAAATCACCTGAACTAGATGTTTAAGGAAACCGTATCAACTTTGTGAAGTGGTATCAGCTTTTACACCAAATCGCTCGATCGAAACATGTCAAAAGGCCGTTCTAGGTCTCTATGAGGAGAGTTTTCCTACCAGCAGACGTCTGACACGTATTTTATTGTTGCATGGGTCTTACTATATTTGATCCGAAAGTCAAATTGCTGATCGGGAGGAATGGAAGCCTCTTTACAATGAAACAGTATGAGCCTCTGTATCACCCTGTCATAGACCTTACTAATGGACACTCTACAAACAGCAAACTCATTGATCTGTACCTGGCTGGATTTGGTTTATTCTTATCCTTCCCTAGCAAGGGAACCACTTTCCGCATCTTCCACATCTTAGGAAAATACGCAGGTTCAAGAGATCATTGAAGATAAGGGTGAAAAGGAATGTATATCTTTGCGGGAGCTATATTAGTATTGCGTTGAAGATATCGAAGTCAGATAACTTTTTCCCATTTAGAAACTTAAATGGAATTGTTAATGAAACTACGGATATGAAATAATTCCCTGAAACATCGAAGCCGGAGCGGTTGTTAGTCGTTTCCACGGGTGAAGGTACAGGTCTTGTTCCAGCGACTCGGATTCAACGAAGATCTGAATTTTCAAGGTTATGAAATTTGGGGATCTGAGAAGATCATCACACACATTTCGGCGCACACTGTCAAAATTTGTCCCCAGTAGTTTTGTAGGATTCACGAAGCTTACCGTGCGGTAGAAAAGAGACCGGGCAAAGTATGCTTCGCCACATACAAATAACAAATGCTTTTGTAACGAGTGATAAAAGTTTAACAGGTTTAAAGTAATGAAATAGCACGCGAGCACAATAGTAATTAAAGACCTGTACAAAAAATAGTTTATAACTTGAAAGGAAGATACGGCACACGATCGTGAATAATAGAAGCACGTGTTGCGTACACGTTTATTCTTGCCTTCTCATCGCGTTACTAGTGCGTTGTGGGGAGCCAGCTGCAGCGGAGACGTCACGATCTCAACTTGTTTGTCAGCTGGGTATCAGTAACGATGTATCTTCTGCTTCGTCACACTAAGCAAGGAGGATGTTCAATTGTGGAAGACGGTAAGAACCGTCTGAAGGTAATTTGAGGGCAAAGATCACGAAGTTAGCTCTGTTGCCTAGCACTCGTCTAACTTGCGGAAACATACTTTTGGAATCTTTAATTCTTTGGATCTAGAGAACTCGTGAATCTATCAGGGGCCTTCCTGATACGCCTTTTTATGGCTCTGTAGCACTTTCCGTGTTCCATGAACGATGGGATAGAGTAACATAGTGTGCCGAAGCGCTTCTTCAGCCGATTTAAGATGCGGGAGATTCTGTGTTTGTCTTGAAGCAAACCTCCGAAGCGGGATTCCAGATATCTGTCAACGCAATTGAAATCCCACGTGAGAGCTGGAATGAAGGCTTCTAGGGCCGAAAGAATATTATTATTTATGGACTGGAGAACGATCTCTACTTCTGTTGGCTGTGTACTACTGACTATTATCTCAGTGTTGTTATCCTCGTGGGCAAAGATATCAAATTCTGATAGCTGGGTGCAGAAAAATATCCAGCTTTTCCGCGAGTACCAAATACAAGAACGACTGCGCCTTGACAAATCAAATGTCATCAAAATCAGTGGCATTGAACTGGAAGACCAGTTACTCGTTAAACCAGTGTCACAGGTTCTCGTTTCTGTTATTATTTAACTTGCTGCACCAGGGAACGTGCCTTGCGTTATCACCACCACCGGGGATAAAAAGTTGTATCGCATAGATAGCGTTTTTCGAAAAGCGCGTCTCATGCTTCGGCAAAGACGTTGTGACAAGACACAAGCTTAAGATTCTGCAACGAAAATAAAATATATGAAAAGCCGCGTTGCTTGCTAGGTTTATTGTGACAACTGAAAGCTCCATTTTCCCCTTGTCTGTAGGTGTTTAGTGATTATCGCTTCAAAGTCAAATGCCATGCTGATCGGAATGAATTCAATGATAAAGCCGTTCCGCTCCCGAACTTCAAGTTTAAGTGGTCACACCCTTTCGAAACGAAGATCATTGAACAGGATCTTATGCCTCTCCGTGAGCTTCGTTTTTGCCAGCAGGACTACTTCAAACGAGTGAGCTTGCAGGGGCTGCAGCAGTAGTACCCTACGATTATTAGAGACAAGCGGATTGGTATTGGATTTCGCAATTTCGAAGATTGTTAGGCGTCCAATGTCACTTGTGGTAAATCTGTCAGAGTTTATCAGTGTCATCTTAGCGATAATGCGTCCATCTCCGTCAAAGGAACATGGGACAATTCCTTGAAGGGGTCTACGCTGTCCATCAGGTTCGCCATAATGTCCATACTCATCCTGCGCTCTACTCAGATATAAGGGACTTTGACCAGAAGGATTTTTCGTAAAGGGGTGAAAACGTGTGAAGCTCTTTGGCGGGGCTACGAAGTTAAAGGATTTTATTTTACTCTTCTTTCGCTTCTCTGTTATTTCAGCACGTTTCTTGATTTCTAAATGAATCGAGTATCTTCTGTATATAGTCTGACTTCTTGTTCTTTGTTTGCTGGCTCACAACTGTACATCTGTTGATCGGGCATGAGTTCGGAGTGTGATCGCCCAACACATTTTACACACCGTATTCTACTCTTTTACTGTTGCAGTTCACGACAACGTAATGGATTCTTCGAGTTCTTGCATTGCAGTCTATAGTATTTCTTGTATATATCTCATGTCACTATCTTGCCAAGCATATAGTGCCTCTGGCACAGACTCACTATCACACTTCCAAGTGATAGTTTCATGACACACGTGTGGAGTTTTTTATTGTTTTGTTGAAGATGGTTAGTTTCGAATCTGTCCACTTTAGCAATGTTGACTTAAATGATGTTAAAAGTAGTTCTTCGAAGACGTTTTGCGCGAAGTGATCCTCACACATACTTTTTACAATCGCATTTATATGGTTCTCCTGTGGTATGAATGTAAAGAACTGCACTCTTTCAGTTTTCAGCGAGTTGTACATGCTTTTGAATTAATTATTGGGCCTGCGCTCCCATTAATTCTCTTATTCGTCGGTATAGCAACGGCGGAATCTGGAACATTATCTCCCCTGTTTGGTGTCACGGGAACTTAAATGTATTATTTTTTTCCCGTATCTGAAATCTGTTTGACAATTCCAGTTCTTGAGAGACTAATATATAGGCCAGAATTGAGCAATAAAAATGAATTTGAAATACACTTATTGTCAGAAGTTGAGATACATTGTGATCGCATGCAGATTACTGTGTATTTTTTATTTTCTGAGATGCATTGGACGAAATTAAAAATAGTGTAAGAAGATAACAGTGCATATATGAAATCGCAATCATATACGTTTTTTGGGTTAGACTCGGTTAGACCCGCAAAAGTTAAGAAATATATATTGTTCGCATCATATAATTACTTGTAACAAAAACTTTCAACAAAAAAATAATCAAATGAGATTTTGGATAACTCTCATATCCCTTGGATTCGTACACGCAACGCCGTCGATATTTCATACCACACTTTGTAATTTTTTACGTTAAGATTGAATTCCCTATTCACATCTAACGTTAATCACAGAAGTGTAGGATTGGGTTCAATTACTTATAGATCTCTTTATTAATACTTAAAGTAATTACAGTATTAAATCTTCCCGCGAAACAAGAAACTATATTTCATATCGTGTAATCGTTTTTTCAAATTATCTGCTTCGTTGGAGCAAACTCGCGTGAGAATGGGTTTCCTGGTACCTCTATTATTTAAATTATCCAACAAATTATGCAACGTTTCAAGGAAGGTAGCAGTGTGTTGAACCATAGTTGTTTGTGTGGAGGTTCGATGAGTATAGGAATTAACAACACGTTAATTCGGGCGTCGTTAATTTATTTAAGACACTTGTTGTACAGAGAGTCCGTTATGTTAAACTTAGTCGCGTAAGGTTCATCGTGCTGATATTCGATATCGGCCGTCGATAAAAAAAACTCTATAATCACTATGATTCGCAAGACACTAATAATCGTCGTCGCGATCGCGTCCGTGATATTTATATCGACTGGAGGAGAGCCAGGACATTTGAATTCGTCGTTGTTCGACGGTTGCTCATAGCGGCGACCTTGTTTTGCCCGGAGTTTACTTGTTTGTGTATTTCGCCTAATCTAACGGTTTAGATTATCCGGGGCAAAACAATAACATAATTCGATATGTCCTGTGACTCATGAGCCGCTACATCTGTATGTAACCTGTCAATGATGCGATAAAATAATGTGACTGTTAAGGTATAGAGAGAAATCGGAAATACAAATAGTTTATTTTATTTTACACTCACAACAGCTATACAAAACTATCACACTCTGAAGACCTCGATAACCTTCTTGCACGCACGCTTGTTCTCTGCCGAATGTTCTGGAAGCTTCTCTCCTCTCGCAACAGTCTTTTGTCTCAACCAAGACCTGGACGCCCTGCGACGCTTACACACACACTCACATGTACAGTGTAAATGTATCATCTTCCTAACAATGACATTCCCCTTACTAAGGACATCGAGGGCAAGTTTACATTTTATTTTATTGAAAGAATCTGACCGTATGTGTTTTTCGGGTAATTTATAAATTGCTAGCGTACATTTATTTTTTCGAAATTCTACAGTCAGACTCTATCGGAGCAAGAAACTAAGGACCCATTAGTTGGAAAATCATTTTTAAATAAATTATTCCGAATACTCTTGAATAGATGTAAAAATTGAGAAGAAAATAAACTTTCAGACCATTCGTTATAAAAGAATGTTTTTGAATAGAAAAAAATTAGATAAGAATATTTTAGCTATCTTCTGATATTTATGATATGCGGTCTACAGATATCCTGATTATAATTATATCAATCATTGACTTACTTATAATGTCTATCGTTGCATTATGGCCGATACTTCAGTTCATAAGCCATAAGTTCAGTCTTTTTTTCTTAATTCATTAAAAAATTGTGCGACTATTAATACATATTTATAATATCAAATCATAATATTATCATAATACATATTTATAATATCATATCACAATATCGTGTCCAAAATATTATTCATGACTGAAACATTTAAATGTTACTATTTTGTCGACCATTGGCGGAGAGACGCGACCTCAAGGAAGCGCGCCAACAGGAGTCGTAAATTCCCGTTACTATAATATAATCAACGCCACGAAATAGATCGACCTCCTATTTCGTTTAAGATAATAAAGGTAGTTGAATGGATTATAACGCCGAGGTAACAGGTTATAATGTAATCTTTATTCCAACAATAATTGTAATTAAGATGTTTACGCTCGTTGCATATATATGTCGGGAAGACGTTAAGATTTGGTCTAGGGTTGTGGGCGCGAAACGAATCAACACTCGGATTAGATGTTGTCGTTATGCAATAGAGGAGATATTTGCTAGTGCAGGTATGATTGTCACAGAATCCGACAAGTAACCGCGATAATCAGATACTCGAGAAGCTAATGATAGTGATACTAGGTTCGACAACGAATTCGCGGTCAACGGGATGATAGAGGTACGTTCTCGCAAAGTTCAAGTCTGACTCTTTGTTAACAAAACATGAAATATTAACTGATCGTAAAGGCAGTATTCTTTTCGTCAATGAGATCGCACAAGAGAATGACTCTCCGTCTCGGTGATGCCACCGTGATGTCGGTGGTTAGAGAAGGGTGCTAGCCGCCCTTAAGAGAAAGTTGCTAGTGGGAGACGTCGTTCGTGGGAAAGATAGATTTCTCCTAACTTACCCATAGTTGGAACAAAGACTGTTTGTCTGTTTGAAGGACTTTAGTTAAATAAATCTTAAGATTTATAGCGGGTGCTCGGGCTAGTTGAACTTGTACTGTGGAGACACATCGACATCTGATAATCGTCTTACTCGAAGGATAGAGTCTGCGTGTGGCGAGCCACGGGACAGGAACCGTTAGGATGTTTACTGTCGAGTGTCGCTACAACTATTTCTTTCTTTTTAAGGAGAGCTCTAGAGTTACTTTCATGCCTTTGTTAGACGAAACGTTCATCCCTTGACCGCGGCTACGTTCGGCGACTGGCTGTCGCCTCGAGCCCAAGCTCACTATCATAAATCTCAAACAAATACAATTCCGCTAGACGACGACATTTGTTTAGTTACAGCTACGCTAGAATTTACGTTATAATGCCACGGCGCTTTCCCGAAGTTCCGAGGAGAGGTTCCGGTGTCCTTTTCATCTTCGACGTATATATAATGTTTATTGCCCAAGAAAAATATAAATTACATATGTGTATTCACAATAAATAATGAATTTCTGTTTGAAAGTGGTTTTGTTAAAAGCACCATTTTGCGATGTTACGACATAGCCATATCATATTTTATGTTGGGTTTACATTTCTAACATTACAGTTTGTAATTTAATTTAAACCGTTCAAAAGCGGTACTTTTTTATACGATATTGTCTTTTCTTTCTTTTTCTGTCCTGAAAATTTGGTCACAAAACAGGACAGACCGGTGGCCTACTTTTAGTTCCTGTGGGACTGAGTGAACGGTAGGCGAAGGATGGCGGGAGAGCATGCCACGAAATGATTTTTACGCAGTGATTGCGTACAGCTACCGCCTATAGCCTCGAAGCGTAGCCAATCATTGAGCGATACTCTTCCGTCGTCATCACTATATAGTCGGTCGCAGTAGAGTTTTATAACGTTCACTCGTCATTCGTATCCGGGGCGAAGTAGAGTGCGCGATGTACAGGAATTTACTGAAAGTTTTAATTTTTCTGTCTAGAAAATGCACTTAATAAGTTTCTATAAAAAGAGATTGATTAACGTGGATAGATATCTCATACATAAACGTTTATAAAATGAAAAGATATTCGTACGCGTATTAGCTTTGTGTAAACATTTGTAACCTAAACATTTGTTCAATAATAGATAAGGTAATGCAGTAACCGGACAGGAAACTATTCTCCATACAAAGGTAAGTCATAAACAAAAATATATTTAATCTTCTTATTTTAGGTCGCTTTTTATTTTTATTACATGTTTGGTTTCTATATACATAACACGTAGAAAACCTGCAGAAATATTGTGGTATTGAACTACATAACTTGTGTATTTTCTCCGGTAACAATTTCGAGCTAATGTCCATAACTATATTCTGAGATGTGGAAAATAAGCGGTCGCTAGTTGTTGTGTTATTCGGGAGGGAGGGGGGGAGAAGATGGCGGCATGCAGAGAGGATGCGTTTATGTCACTCCGTACTCTGCAGACTAAATTATAGTGAAAATAAGGAAAGGCCACAAAAAAAGTGAGGGAAGGACTGGGTGGAACAGGAAAGCAAAAAAAAAAATTCAACCCTGTCGACGAAGCAGTAAGGAAGACAGTTTAGGACGCGCGCCGGCAGCGCCGCCCCACGGGTACGCCTCGAGGTACGTGTGGGCAGACGCAGACATTTTGCTACGCGCGACAGTAGAGCCGCTGCACGCGCTATCTCGGAAACTACCCGAGAGCACGCGAGCGCAAGGCTCCTCTGGCCACGTTGAAGGCCACAAGACGGGCCCCCGCGTCCGACGAGGAGAATACTACTAGTAGAAAGCAGGATATGAAGGAAGGAATGGAGCCTGCATCAAAGGTAACCAAGAAATCCATGTGGACCACAAATATAATGGATAAACCAGAGGATTCAGGTATGGATCTGGTCATGGCTTCAAGCGCCAAATTAAACGCAAGAAAAACCACGCAGAAAACTCGCACGGAAGTGCGAGTTCGGACGTCGAAGAGTTGATGGCCTATGGGGCCCATCCTCATCAGAGACGTCCAGGGGAAGAAAAAGAAAGCTGACACCCACAGCTCCAGGCATATCTGAGGTGAGGAATGCGATAGTGGATTAGAGAAACATTAGAGTATATCTAGTAATGTAATTTATTATCGTATACCCCAAGTGAACACTCGTCGTATAACACACACTATTAAATTATCGGTTCGTAACTGGAAATTACAAGTCTCACTTCTGACAGAAACGCGGTATAACACAATACGAATTCTGAAGATAATTGCGGAATATATCGACGCGCGAGACGCAGCGACTAAACTCTTACTCCTCGGATAACTCAACGATAAAAGGTCCCTCTCTTCCTTATCCGCGATATTTATGTAGCGGCACTCGACAAGTCAAATACCGCCATTCGACTCTAACTAAATGAGCGGACACGTGGCGCAGTTGTTAGCGTCTTAGGTTTCGAACGTTCGGGGCCCGGGTTCGATTCCCGGCGCCCGTAGTCCGATTTTATTTCCACGCACAAAAAATAGAAGAAAAACAGCAGCGACATCTACAGGCCTCAGCGACAACTATCCTCTGGACCAGGCCCAACCAGCTTATCGACAACCACAACAACCTCCTATCGCGCCATCCGCTTCAAAGTGGTGACCCCGACGTGATATGAACAACGCAACCTTCTGATGCGGAGTCAGAAGCGCTACGAGCCTTCCATCAACGTGAACCTAAGACTGTGGCAATCTGGACCTGCCGCTACGACGAACACGAACGGCCCTTCCTTCAGCGAAACTCGACGCCTCACCACCGACTCGCGCATGCAGGTGACGGACACGAAACGACGACCAAGCCAGGAGTGATGTAGCCATCGCAAAGTTCATGGGCATCACCACCAGCACGTCATACCGAAAAAGAGGAGGAACAGAGGCC
>JACXIO010000122.1:0-14100 GCA_014737335.1 Bombus polaris | reverse complement strand
TTTTCAACGTCCTAAACTACCACTCTTCTTCTATCAATCTTCAATACTCTAAATACTAATTTCCTTCTTGTGACCGTGTCTATCTCTAATGCTCGAAATGCTTCTTCTTCTCTAACCGTCCGTCTGTGTACTGACTGTTTCGGCGAATCGATTATCCGTAACGACAAATAAGGTCACGTTGTCCGTTAAACAGAGAAAGCCTTCTTGTTTATCCGCGTTTGAACTCTTAGGGAGTTTACATATATATATATGTCGGAGATGGAAAGACACCGGAGCCTTCCCTTTGGAACTTCGGGAAAACTCCTTAATACTGTAATCTAGTTTCTAACGTAACTGTAATTAAACAAATGTCGTCGTCTAACCGAATTGTATTTGTTTGAGATTTGTGATAGTGAGCTTGGGCTCGAGGCGACAGCCAGTCGCCGAACGTAGCCGCGGTCAAGGGATGAACGTTTTGTCTAACAAAGGCATAAAAGTAACTCTAGAGCTCTTCTTAGAAAAAAAGGAAATAGTTGTAGCGACATTCGACAGTGAACATCCTGACGGTCTCTGTCCCGTGGCTCGCCACACGCAGATTCTATTCTTCGAGTAAGATGACTACCAGATGTCGATGCGCCTCCACAGTACATGTGCAGCTAGCCCGAGGACCCGCTATAAATCTTAGGATTTATTTGGCTAAAGTCCTTCAAACGGACAAACAGTCTTTGTTCCAACTATGGGAAGTTAAGAGAAATCTATTTTTCTCACGAACGACGTCTCCCACTAGCAACTTTCTCTTAAGGGCGGCTAGCACCCTTCCCTAACCACCGACATGGAGATTGACCAATTAACAGTAACGTCAATGTCCCTCACTTTCCGAGCGAAGACTTTTCTCCACGAATCCGATGACCTCGTGTCCTTAGACACACCCCACATAGTTTTCCTCGGTGGCATCACCGAGACGGAGATTCACTCTCTCTTGTGCGATTTCATTGACGAGAAGAATACTGCCTTTACGAGCAGTCAGTCTTGAACTTTGCGAGAACGTATCTCTATCATCCCGTTGACCGCGGATTCGTTGCTGAACCTAAGATCATTGTCATTAGCTTCTCGAGTATCTGATTATCGCGGTTACTTGTTAGATTCTGGGACAATCATACCTGCACTAGCGAATAACTCCTCTATTGTATAACGATAACATCTAATCTGAGTGTTGATTCGTTTCGCGCCCACAACCCTAGACCAAATCTTAACTTCTCCCCGACATATATATATATATAACATAAATATGGAAATGGCATACACAAAGTTACATTACTAATTAACATGTTAAAATTTAAAAGGACTCTATACGAAATAACATTATGAAACACATATATACACATATAAATGTATATACATAACCTAAAAAACGTAAAAGAATTAAAATACACGATATCACATTAACATTTGAATGCATCTAAACGAATTTTCACACTGTAAAATATACATAACCACAGTTCAGAATCAAACACAACTGACACAAATATCAGACGATTCTTCAGGTAACACTTAGCACATTGATTGCGTCTTCTGGAACTACACATCCAATTTTGGAACTCTCCTTTCTCTTGTCCTGAAATGATACATACTGTAAGTAAAATGAACAAAAACAAGATGAATTAAATATAATAAAACAAAATAATATACGTACTTAGACAATCCCCATAGAAACCTGTCAACGAAGATAAATTAATAGAACAAACAACTTAACGAGACACGATAAAATTAAAATAAATTAATTACATGAAACTGTATCGCTAAGACCAGCCAATAGCCTAATTATGTAAAGAATTCTATACATACTTTATTTAATCGACAAATATGGAAAATAAATTATGTGGAAATCATATCATTGAAACTAACTAATAATTTAAATATGTAGTAAGCATAAGAAAATATAAATAGATAAATCTACATGAAATTGTATCGTTAAGAGTATAATTAATGTAAAGAATTCTATACATACTTTATTTAATTAACAAACATGAGAAAATAAATTATATAGAAATTATATAATTGAAACTAGCTAATAATTTAAATATGTGCTTCACTTAGTTAATAAGCATAAGAAATATAAATAGATAAACCTACATGAAATTGTATCGTTAAGAGTTTAATTAATTATATACATGCTTTATTAATTAACAAACATGGAAAAACAAATTATATAGAACTTGCTAATAATTCAGAAACATGCTTCACTTGAGTAATAAATATAAAAAATATATGTCGGGGAGACGTTAAGATTTGGTCTAGGGTTGTGGGCGCGAAACGAATCTACACTCAGATTAGAGGTGGTCGTTATACAATAGAGGAGATATTCGCTAGTGCAGGTATGATTGTCCCAGAATCTGACAAGTAACCGCGATAATCAGATACTCGAGAAGCTAATGACAACGATCCCAGGTTCAACAACGAATCCGCGGTCAACGGGATGATAGAGGTACGTTCTCGCAAAGTTCAAGTCTGTCTATTTAGTAATCCGCCAAGTATTTACTGATCGTGAAGGCAGTATTCTTTTCGTCGATGAGATCGCACAAGAGAATGCATCTCAGTCTCGGTGATGCCACCGAGGAAAACTATATGGGGTGTGTCCAAGGACACGAGATCATCCGATTCGTCGGGGATAGCCTTCGTTCGGAAAGTAAGGGAAATTGACGCAGCTGCTAATTGGTCAATTTCCATAACGATGGTTAGAAAAGGATGCTAGTCGCCCTTAAGAGAAAGTTGCTAGTGGGGAGCGTCGTTCGTGAGAGAAATAGATTTCTCCTAGCTTCCCATAGTTGGAACAAAGACTGTTTGTCCATCTGAAGGACTTTAGTTAAATAAATCTTAAGATTTATAGCGGGTCCTCGGGCTAGCTGAACTTGTACTGTGGAGACGCATCGACATCTGGTAATCGTCTTACTCGAAGAATAGAGTCTGCGTGTGGCGAGCCACGGGACAGAGACCGTTAGGATGTTTACTGTCGAGTGTCCCTAAACTATGTCCCTTTTTTAAGAAGAGCTCTAGAATTACTTCTATGCCTTTGTTAGACGAAACGTTCATCCCTTGACCGCGGCTACGTTCGGCGACTGGTTGTCGCCTCGAGCCCAAGCTCACTATCATAAATCTCAAACAAATACAATTGGACTAAACGACGACATTTGTTTAATTGCAGCTACGTTAGAATCTAGATTACAGTATTAAGGAGTTTTCCCGAAGTTCCAAAGGGGAGGCTCCGGTGTCTTTCCATCTCCGACATTTAAATACACAAATCTACATGAAATTGTATCGCTGAGGGTTTAATTATGTAAAGAATTCTGTACATACTTTATTTAATTGACAAACATAAAAAAATAAAATTATATGGAAATTTTATCATTGAAACTAATTAATAATTTAAATAAAACGCATAAACCTACATGAAATTGTATTGCTAAGGGTTTAATTATGTAAAGAATTCTATACATACTTTACTTAACTAACAAACATGAGAAAATAAATTATCCAGAAATTTTGTAATTGAAACTAGCTAATAATTTAAATATGTGCTTCACTTAGTTAGTAAACATAAGAAATATTAATACATAAATCTACATGAAATTGTATCGCTAAGAGTTTAATTAATGTAAAGAATTCTATGCATACTTTATTGATTAACGAACATGGAAAAATAAATTATATAGAAATTATATTATTGGAACTAGCTAACAATTTAAAAATTTATATATGTAGAGGTGCTATGTTATGTTGTCCGTGATAGTTGTAGTTGCCGGCTGTAGATGTCGCTGCTGGGGTACTGCTAATTATTCTTTTATTTTTGATGCGTGGACGAAAAATAGGATCACGGGCGCCGGGAATCGAACCCGGGTCCGAACGTTCGAAACCTAGAGCGCTAACCTGCGTCGCTACCGTGTCCGTTACGTAGTTAGTGTTGAGTGGCAGTATTTGTTGTCGAGTGCCGCCACATATATGTTGATGAAAATGAGAAATACAACTACATAAATTTATATGAAACTGTATCGCTAAGAATAGCCAATAATCTAATTATGTAAAGAATTCTATACATACTTTACTTAATTGACAAACATATAAAACTACATATATTACAACTCAAGTAATAAAATGAATTGTACACATACTAACATGAAAATAGAAACGCACAAAATTACAAAGTATATGAAACTGCACCATTAAGACTAACTAGTGGTCTAGATAATACAAGAATTATATATGAAATTATGTAGAAATAGAATGTACAAAATTACATCATTAGAACTAACCAATATTCGGACAACTCGTATAAAAACTTTTATTATATTGTAAAATATACATATATGTCGGAAATGAAAGGAAAGCCGGAGCCCTCCCTTTGCAATTTTGGGAAGAGTCCTCTAATACTTTAGCTTAGATCTTATCATAGTTGTAATTGTTCGAAGTTTGTGATAGCGAAATTGGGTTCGAGGTGACAACTGGTCACCGAACGTAGCCACGGCCACGGGATAAACGTTTTGCCTGACGAAGGTGTGGAACGGTTGTATGGTTTTTCCTAGAAATGTGATTGTGGCGGCATACGGCCTCAAGAACGGGCCTGGCCACATAGGATTGTGTTTTGGAGGTGTCGATATAATGGGACACACGTTGTATTAAGAATAAAACTCCAGACAGAAATTTCCTAGCAACGGCGCTTGGAACTCTCTCGATGCTTCCAACGAGTATACAACAAACTTTCGGCAGAAACTGCTTAGCAACGGCGATTGGAACCTTCTCGATGCCTCCAGCGAGCATATAACAAATGAAATGTAATCGTACCGAGAGAAAGAATTCCATCAGTTTATTCATTCGTGTGATCGCCTTGAAGAGTGACATATCGAGCAGTATACCGAGCGTCTCAGTAATCGTATTTTTGGTGTCTAAAATTATTCTACGCATAGTAAAGGGTTATCCCGTTGGCCGTGGATTCGTTTGAAACCAAGCACATTGTTAATAGTATTCATTTAACATATTATTCGTTAATTTCATTATTCTATAAACTTATTAATCATAAAACATATTATTCGTTAATCATATTATCCATTAGTCTTAGTATTCGTTAATCTTATTGTTCGTTAGTCATATTATTCGTTATACTTATTATTTGTTAAGCTTATTATTCACTAAACTCAATATTCATCATACTTTTTAAAATCCTTTATATACGCGTAAATATAATCCCCGCTTTGTAAAACGATGGCGAATTCAAACGAAGAAGCGTTACGTGCCCTAAATTCTAATGTAACTCCGACATATATATGTATCAGTCCAAACATAATCAACACAAATGTCTTCGTCCTTGCTGGCGACACTTTGCATGCTGACTACGTCTTCTGGACCGCTCATCCAATTTTGGGAACCCTCTTCCTCTTGCGCTGAAATAACACATACAAAATAACGAAACAAGATGAATGAAAAAATAATAAAACAAAATAAAATACGCACTTGGACAATCCACTGGGAACCTCTGACAAAGACACCTCCATATCCATCATTGCACATCGAAACCACCAATATCTATAATAATAAATCAAATCAAACACTGGAGGTAACAATCACATGGAAATAGTAACAGTAACACACCCAACCAACAACCAAGATGCACAAACCTCACTCGGAAGCCGACATCACTCATAACGTGCCAACGCAAAAGAAGAATATGTATAGAGTTATATCATGCGAAACTATTACAAGACTTACGTACTAAAACATAAACAACATAAAATATACTTTATAAACTCATTAGAAAAAAGTCAGATCAATGACCGGAGAGCCTTCAGGACTTGACACTGGATCTGGTGCCACAACATTATTCTCCATGGAGCACAATGCCTCCAACTTTCTTAATTATCATCTATGATACCTCGCACCACCACGATGACCACGCTTCCTTGAATGTTTCGTGGTCCGCTTGGAAGGCCTGCTCCTTACCCTATTTTTCCTCTTTTTCGCACTAAAAATAAAACAAGACACAAGTTTAGAGAAATAAACAACAACGCAGAACAAGATGAAATCAGAATAAAATCAAGTAATGTTAACCTGCACAGGGACAGACTCTTCCACATCCTGGATCCAATATAACCTGTAAACATAAAAGAGAACATAAAAACCATAATAAACCAAAACATTAAAATTACCGATCATACAGAAAACTAACCAGATCTAAATAAAGAAATGAAATGAGATAACCTCAAAATATACAACTATACACCTTTAAAATTACACTCAACAAAATTTATTTATACCATAAATAAAATAATGAAACCACGTATCATGGACAACTACTTCAAGACATCTCCCAGGGAGTAATATATTAAAACTTACTATTATAAAAATAAAATATAATTTATGATTTGTAGAGACACAAAAGACAATGCGTGTGCACGTGCGAAGATTCGGTAAAACAACACAACACCCTGCACAATAAGCAGGCGATATTTCTCGCATAACGAAACCAAGGACACATCAGCGTTCCCACTGGCGTCAGCACGGAGGATTTCAGAAACATGAAACGCGCACCTACCAGCGGTACCCCGAGCGTCAGCACCAGACTTTAGGAATTTCGCAGACGAAAATTCAGCAACTTCGAAATGCACATTTTATCACGTACAATCCTTGAAAACCTAGACAACCCCACCCCGAGTTCCTTTGGAAAAAATCAACACGTGGTAATTATTCAAGGGCAAAATTAAGTTATAAATATGCATAGCATCCTAGCGAAAGCGTAGTTAATTATGGTGACTTCGTTGAGCAGTTAATTATCGTAAGGTTACGGAAACGGTAACACGGGGTAAGTCCGTACGGCAGTTAATTATTGTAAATCCGTTCAACAGTTAATTATTGTAAGTTTACGGAAACGGTAACATGGGGTAAGTCCGTTCAAGAGTTAATTATTGTAAGTCCGTACGTAGTTAATTATTGTCTGTCTATGGAAATAGTAACGCGGCGTAAGAACGATTCAACCTTTGTTAATGAATTAGAGATTTATTCAAAGTTCCGATACGCGAATTCACAATTGTAACATTGTCGAAATTGATTTTTAACTATTGAAATAAATTGTAAGTGAGGCTCAGAAACGAACTGGACTTCGAACACCTACTGCCTTATAATCCAGATGAGAGTTTCAATATTGTATAATTTCTTCTCTGTTAATTTCGGCATTGAAATAAAATCATTCTTCATCAGTCATAATTGACAAGTGAAATTATCAAAATACAATTAACACGGAAGGTACCCAAGACATTGAATTCTTAACGACCGTTCGCTGTAATAACTAGTGATCAGACGCTGATTACGGTGTTTTCAATCATTGAAAACACCTACGGTCTTCGTTCTTCTCTTCCCACTGCTAGCGAATTCTGCTCATCTTTGGGCGAGACTTACGAAGCCACATTAGTTATCACAGAGAGTATCATTAAATTCGATCTGTATTATTATTTGCCAAAAGCACGAGAGAAATTTTTTTAGGTAAATCTCACCTCAGTAGAAAGCGGGCGGAACGTTGATTGAAACGATTAACAGTTGCCGAAGTCAAAAGAGAAAAAAATAAGCGAATAGAATAATTAGGATTAATCATCGGAAATTCAGAACCTAGTTACTCATCATCGGGCTCACCGACACCCGAACATTCGTATACAACCCAATGCGAAGAACCACTCCCTTATTTATCTAGAACATCGTCACCAATATTATACGATAGCGGTTGTTAGAACTCTAACTAAAACAATTTGTAAATCTTGCTAGTCGAACTAACCTATCGCTTCGAAATCTTCGTGATTGGCACAGCCCTAGCGACGTTGTAATTCAATCAAAATTGAGAAAACCTTGTTCATCAAATCTATTTATTATTTCGAATAACTTTGATTCTCTCCCGCGCTAGTACTCCTGCCCATAGCAGGTTAGCCGAAAAGGTGGAATTTATTACCAGTCGCACAAAAGTAAGTAACGCTACCCTATTAACACATCAAACGCTAAAACGGAAGGGAAAATTACACGACGGACGAAAAGGCACTGTAAATCGAGAATAACTCGACGGTAGTGCGCTTGAATAAACAAGCGACCCGATTTCGAGATCTCATTCAAGTCGATACCATTACACGACCGACGGAAAGGTACGACGAATAGAGAACAACTCAGTGGCAGTGCGCTTAAATAAATAAGCGACCCAAACTCAGTGGCAATGCGCTTAAATAAATAAGCGACCCAAACTCAGTGGCAGTGCGCTTGAATAAATAAGCGACCCAAACTTGGGATCTCACTCAAGTCGATACCATTACACGACCGACAGAAAGGTACAACGAATCGAGAAAACTCACCGGCAATGCGCTTAAATAAATAAGCGACCCGATTTCGAGATCTCATTTAAGTTGATACCACAATACGAGAAACGTGACGATAACTATACCACAATAGCGTCCCTACCGTAAGAATAAAATATAAAACAAAATAAGAAAATATATAATACATAATAAATAACAAATTATATATATAATAAAAAAAATTTATACAAATCAAGGAATTATAAATAAAGAAAGGAAGATTTACGAAATAGTCCTTAGACTATTTCTGGTGGCAGCAACTACCTTAATAATCAAAACTTGAATTACATTTCGAATACTATTATCCCTTTTCCTTCTCGAGTAAACTAGCGACTAATATAATTGAAGACATAAACGAGAACTTAACAATTTCGTTCCCGTTTGACGTATTTCGACGTTTAAGCACTGTAATTGATGCATTTTACACGCAGAACATAGTGCACGTGCATTCCAACGTCAAAACAAGACCAAAAGCGCGCAAAACTCAACCATTCCTCGATTTTTGGCGAAAAATAAGCGTAATTTCGTTCCCGTTTGAGACACTTCGACGTTTAAGCGCTGTATTTACTGCAATTTACACGCAGAACGTAGTGCACGTGCATTCCAACGTCAAAACAAGACCAAAAGCACGCAAAACTCAACCATTAGTCGATTTTTGGCGAAAAATAAGCGTAATTTCCTTCCCGTTTGAGGTATTTCGACGTTTAAGCACAGTAATTGCTGCATATTACACGCAGAACGTAGTGCATATACATGCCAGCTTCGAAACAAGCCCATCACACCGTTCTGAGCCGATTAAACACTATAATGCACGGGCTTACATGGACTAGGAAAAAAAAACAAAGTACCATCAAAGATATATCTATCCAGTCTATAGAATGCATATAGAACAATCTTCTAGTTACAGCTTTTTGTAGTTAGCGCATCCTCTTGTAGAGGGCGAGTATCAACTCACGTTGTCATTTTGAACAACTAGGTTACAGGTTTTCAATATCTTTAAGCCAATAGTTATAATTCGGCGTAATACAGTGCAAGGTAACGTCCACAATCGCTGTGAAAATTTGTAAATATAAAGAAATATATGTAAGGATATATAATCTATATGTTTAGAACTGAAATTGAAAATACAGCAAATATATGTAAGGAAATATAAGGTATATGTATAGTATGGGATTTGTAATAGTTGCTCGCTCGCTGCGCTCGCTCGTAAAAGTCTAGTCCTACCTCACATACGATTCGGCGCGTTCGCATCTCTCAAGATCGACTTGTATCGAAAAACGAACGCAAGAGGGTTTGGTTTTACGTTAGGCTATAGATTTTCGAGCGAACGCAGCGAGCGAGATACGCATACACGTGTGTCACAAACCAATGGTTTAGCACACAGGGACATTGAAATATTCGCACCAGCCCGAGGAGCCGAAAGCTTTAATCGAATTGTTACCTTCCATAAGTGTCATTTTTTCTATATTTAGAGGTAGGATCACAATAGTCATTGCAATATTGAACGGATAAATCTATCACACCGTTCAGAGCCAATTAAACGCTATGATGCGCGGGCTTAAATGGACTAGCAAAAAAAAAAAACAAAGGAGCATCAAAGAAATATCTATCCAGTCGACCGAACGCATATAGAACAATCTTCTAGTTACTGCTTTTCGTAACTAGCGCATCCGCTTGTGAAGGCGAGTACGAATTCACATTCTCATTTTGGACAATTAGGTTACAGGCTATCAAGATTCTTAGCAAATAGTAACAGATCGACGTAATGCAGTGCAAGGTAACATCCACAATCGTTGTGAAAATTTCTAAATATAAAGTATGTGCAAGGATATATAAAGTATATGTTTAGCATTGAAATTGAAAATAAAGCAAATGTATGTAAGGAAATATAAAGTATATGTATAGCATGGGAATTCTAATAGTTGTTCGCTCGCTCCGCTCGCTCGTAAAAATTTAGTCCTACTTCTCATACGATCCGGCGCGTTCGCATATCTCAAGATCCACTTGTATCGAAAAACGAACGCAAGAGGGTTTCGTTTTAGGTTAGGCTATAGATTTTCGAGCGAGCGCAGCGAGCGAGAAACGCGTACACGTGTTTCTCATTGGTTCAGCACACAGGGACAATGAAATATTCGCACCAGCCCGAGGAGCCGAAAGCTTTAATCCAATTGTTAACTTGCATAAGTGTCTTTTTTGCTATATTTAGAGGTAGAATCACAATAGTCATTACAATATTGCACGGATAAATATATCACACCGTTCTGAGCCGATTAAACACTATATTGCACGGGCATACATCGACTAGGAAAAACAAAACAAAGGAGATTCAAAAAAATATCGATCGAGTATATTGAAAGCATAAAGTACAATCTTCTAGTTACGGCTTTTTGTAACTAGCGCATCGGCTTGTGAAGGCGAGTACGAATTCACGTTGTCATTTTGAACAATTAGGTTACAGGCTATCAAGATTCTTAGCAAATAGTAACAGATCGACGTAATGCAGCGCAAGGTAATGTCCACAATCGCTGTGAAAATTTGTAAAAATAAAGAAATATATGTAAGGATATATAACCTATATGTTTAGAACTGAAATTGGAAATAAAGCAAATATATGTTAGGAAGTATAAGGTATATGTATAGTATGGGATTTGTAATAGTTGCTCGCTCGCTGCGCTCGCTCGTAAAAGTCTAGTCCTACCTCACATACAATTCGGCACGTTCGCATCTCTAAAGGTCGACTTGTATCGAAAAACGAACGCAAGAGTGTTTGGTTTTACGTTAGGCTATAGATTTTCGAGCGAGAAACGCATACACGTATGTCCCAATGGTTTAGCACACAGAGAGATTGAAATATTCGCAGCAGGCCGAAGAACCGAAAGCTTTAATCGAATTGTTACCTTGCATAAGTGTTGTTGTTTCTATATATCGAGGTAGCATCACAATAGTATTACAATGTTGCACCGATAAATCTATCACACCGTCCTTATCCGGATAAACACTATATTGCACTGGCATACATGGACTAGGACAAAAAACAAAGGAGCATCAAAGAAATATCTATCCAGTCAATCGAATGCATATAGAAAAATCCTCTAGTTATTGCTTTTTGTAACCTGCGCATCCGCTTGTGGAGGGCGAGTACGAACTCACGTTGTCATTTTGAACAATTAGGTTACAAGCTATCAGTATTTTTAAGCAAATAGTTACCATTCGACGTAATACAGTGCAAGGTAACGACAAAAATCGCTGTGGAAATTTGGAAATAAATAAAATCCATGTAAGGATATATAAAGTATATGTATGGCATGGAAATTGAAAATAAAGAAAGCATATGTATAGAAATATTAAGTACATATATAGTATGGATATTGTAAACGAGGATCGCTCGCTCCGCTCGCCCGTAAAATTCTAGTCCTACCTCACATCCGAGCCGGCGTGTTCGCAAATCTGACGAAGGTCTACTCCGTATCGAAAAACGAACGCAAGAGGGTTTGGTCTTAGGTTAGGCTATAAATTTTCGAGCGAGAGCAGCGAGCGACTAACGCATACACGTATGTCACATACCAATGGTACAGCACACATGGGCATTGAAATATTCGCACCAGCCCGAGGAGAAAAAAGCGTTAATCGAATTGTTACCTTGCCTAAGTGTCATTTTTTCTATATTTAGAGGTAGGATCACAATAGTCATTGCAATATTGCACGGATAACTCTATCACACTGTTCTGATCCGATTAAACGCTATATTGCGCGGGCTTACATGGACAAGGGAAAAAAAGACAAAGGAGCTTCAAAGAAATATCGATTGAGTCTATCGAACGCATATAGAACAACCTTCTAGTTACTGCTTTTTGTAAGTAGCGCATCCGCTTGTGAAGGCGAGTACGAATTCACATTGTCATTTTGAACAATTAGGTTACAGGCTATCAAGATTCTTAGCAAATAGTAACAGATCGACGTAATGCAGTCCAAGGTAACGTCCACAATCGCTGTGAAAATTTCTAAATATAAAGTATGTGTAAGGATATGTGGCGGATCATGAGTCATAGGACGTTTCGGATTGTGTTGCTGTTTTGCCTCGGATTAACTAAACCGTTAGAAGGGGCAAAACACACAACAGGTAAACTCGCAGAAAAACAAGGTCGCCGCGAGGAGTAATCGACGAATAACGACGAATTCGAATGACCTGACTCTCGCCAGTCGTTATTAGTCGATATTAGTCTGTATTAGCATACGGACGCGATCGTGACGAATTAATTGGTGTCTCGAGAATACGAGCGATCATTGAATCTGTAACGACGGTCGATATTTGATCTTATACGACGAGCGTTACGCGTTGTATTTTATTATAGCGGACTTTGTGTAACACGAGTTTCAAATAAACTGACGACGCCTCAAACGCCGTGTTATTAATTTATAAACGCGCATACCATCTATCCTCCACAGATATATAAAGTATATGTTTAGCATTGAAATTGAAAATAAAGCAAATGTATGTAAGGAAATATAAAGTATATGTATAGCATGGGAATTCTAATAGCTGTTCGCTCGCTCCGCTCGCTCGTAAAAATTTAGTCCTACTTCACATACGATACGGCGCGTTCGCATATCTCAAGATCCACTTGTATCGAAAAACGAACGCAAGAGGGTTTGGTTTTAGGTTAGGCTATAGATTTTCGAGCGAGAGCAGCGAGCGAGAAACGCGTACACGTGTGTCACAAACCAACGGTTTAGCACACAGAGACAATGCAATATTCACTGAGGACCGAGGAGCCGAAAGCTTCAATCGAATTGTATACTTGGATGAGGTTACACGTTATCAATATTTCCAAGCAAGCAGTTACAGTTCGAAGTGATACAGAGCAACGTAACGAAAAATATCGTTGGGAAAGTTTGGAAATAAAAGAAAATATATGTAAGGAAATATAAGGTATGTGTGTAGCATACAATATGAAAATAAAGAAAATATACGTAAGGAAATATAAATTATATGTATAGCTTGGAAATTCAAATCGTTGCCCGCGCGCTCGGTTCGCTCGTAAAAATCTAGTTCTACCTCACTTACGACTCGGCGTGTTCGGAAATCTGAAGATCGGTTCCGTAGCGAAAAACGAACGCAGGAGGGTTTGGTTTTAGGTTAGGCAATAGATTTTCGAGCGAGCGCAGCGAGCGAGTAACGCGTAATCGTGTGTCTCACTCCAATGGTTTAGCACACAAGTACATTGAAATATTCGCAGCAGCCCGAGGAGCCGAAATCTTTAATCGAATTGTATACTTACATAAGATTACACGCTTTCAACGTTTTTACGCAAACAGTTATAATTCGACTTAATACAGTGCAACGTAACGACCCAAAATCGCAGGGATTATTTGGAAATAAAAGAAACTATATGTAAGGAAATATTAGGTATATGTATAGAATGCAGTTTGAAAATAAAGAAAATATATGTAGGGAAATATAAAGTATATGTATAGCATGGGAATTGTAATCGTTGCTCGCTCGCTTCGTTCGCTCGCAAAATTCTAGTCCTACCTCACATAGGATCAGGCGAATTCGCAAATCTGAAGAACGGTTCCGTATCGAAAAACGAAAGCAAGAGAGCTCGGCTTTCGGTTAGGCTATAGACATTCGAGCGAGCGCAGCGAAGTAATAACGCGTAATCGTGTGCCACACACCAATGCTTTAGCACACAGGGACATTGAAACATTCGCACCAGCCCGAGGATCTGAAAGCCTTAATCGAATT
>JACXIO010000121.1:0-14051 GCA_014737335.1 Bombus polaris | reverse complement strand
GGCATCACCGAGACGGAGATTCATTCTCGTGTGCGATCTTTGACGAAAAGATTACGGCCCTTACGATTAGTGAGTACTTCACCTCTTGCGAATATAGTGTCTGATTCGAACTTTGCGAATACGTAAGACTATCATCCCGTTGACCGCGGATTCGTTAGCGAACCTAAGTCCATCGTCACTAGTGCTACGAGCGTGCGACACCACGGTTGATTGTTATTACGGCCTTATCGACACTTGTGTGAATAAACTTTACACCACTACGATGTCTAGTGAGAATTCATTAAACGCCCACAACTCCGATCCTACCTCCAATCCGACATATATATATATATGTCAGAGATGGAAAGACACCGGAGCCTTCCCTTGGAACTTCGGGAAAATTCCTTAATTCCGTAATCTAGTTTCTAACGTAGCTGTAATTAAACAAATGTCGTCGTCTAACCGAATTGTATTTGTTCGAGATTTATGATAGTGAGCTTTGGGCTCGAGGCGACAACCAGTCGTCGAACGTAGCCGCCGTCAAGGGATGAACGTTTTGTTTAACAAAGGCACGGAAGTAATTCTATAGCTCTCCTTAAAAGAAATAGTCGTAGCGGCACGCAGCAGTAAATATTTCGACAATTTCTGTCCCGCGGCTCGCCACACGCAGACTCTACCCTTCGGGTAACATGATTCCCAGATGTCAACGCATCTTTACAGTATATGCTTAGATAGCCTGAGGACACGTTATAAATCTTAAGATTTAGTTAACTGAAGTCGTTCAAACAGACAAACAGTCTTTGTCCCAACTACGGGAAGATAGGGCGAATCTATTTTTTTCACGAACCACGCTTCCCACTAGCAACATTCCCTCAAGGGCGGCTAGCATCCTTCCCTAACCACCAACATGGAAATTGACCAATTAACAGTAACGTCAATTTCCCTCACTTTCCGAACGAAGACTTTTCTCCACGAATGCGATGATTTCGTGTCCTTAGATACACCCCATCATAGTTTTCCTCTGCAGCATCATCGTGATAGAAAGTCATTCTCTCGCGAGATCGCATTATCGAGTTACACAGCGTTTTACGCTCGATGGATATTCTATGTTTTAACAAACAGTTAGTTCAGTAATACTTGTACCGTAGATAAGGAAGTTGGGTAGAACTTGGACTTTGGAAGAAAGCGCATTTGTTATCCCGTTGACCGCGGATTCGTTATTGAACCTAGGATCATTGTCATTAGCATCTCGAGTATCTAATTATCACGGTTACTTGTCAAATTCTGTAATAATTATATTTGCACTGGTCAGTATCTTCTCTATTGCATAATAACAATGTTTAATCGAAAATGAAGATTCGTTTCACGCCCTAACTCTAATTATAATGTGAACCCCACATATATATCCTTATTTTGTTAATCTATTAATCGATCTTATTTAATAGGATTTTTATATTCATATGTGTCTATAACTTGTTAGTCCTTTATTAAAGTGTTTTATTTTCGTTGTACCGTATGTTCGTCCTTGAGAGAAAGTTGTTAGTGAGACGCGTCGTACGTGAGGAAGATCGGATTTCCTGTATCTTCCCGTGGTGGGTGGTATGTGCAGGGACTATTGAGACAAAGACTATTTGTCCTTTTGGAGAACCTTAGCTAAACAACTTCTAAGATTTATAGCGGGTCCTTAGGCTAGTTGAAAATATTCGACGCGGATGTATCGACATCTGGCAATCACCTTGTTCGAAGGGTAGAGTCTTTGTGTAGCGGACCACGTGCGGAGCGCGGGACGTGACACTGTCAATTCGATTCTGTTTGGGATATTTTGGCGTTTTAACGCTGCTTTCACAGCATATGACACGCCAAACGTAGTGCACGCCTGTTTCAGCGTCTAAACAAGCCTACGTCCGCTCAAAGTGCAACTATCATGTTTTGATGAATTGTCGCGTTTGCTTGAACGTGACGATCCGACTTGGAATCTAAATTCGAATTTCCGATCGGTACGGTAGTTGCTGCCACCAGAAACAGTCCAAAGACTATTTCAATTAGACTCGTTTTAATTATTATTCGAATTGAGGCTTACGGCTGAATGGAATGAATCAAAAACTTGTTGCACTTAGTTAAAGCCCAGCACTATCTTGAATTATTCCAAAGGATCGTGCTCTTCGCGACAGCGGAGTGAAATCCCAAAACTTGTTGCACTTAATTAAAGCGCGGCACTATTCGAAGAATCCAATCCTTTGTATTCTCTTAATGATTTAATCATTAAATTGCATGCATATGGGTAACGTTAACTAGCGTTTAGTGCAACTGGCAAATAAATTCCATGTTTCGGCTAACCAGCTATGGGCATGAATACGGGCACTGGAGAGGATTAAAGTTGTTCGAAATAAATAACTGGTTTCAATATACAAGATTTATTTAGTTCAACTGGGTTATGTTAACATCAATATGCAAGGATTTATTTAGATTTCACTTAATTATAACTTTTGTAATAAATATTATCAATATACAAATTTTATTCGCATTAATTTTATTATATTATACAATAAATGTTTTCTATGCACAAGGATCTATTTAATACAACTTTATTATTGACAAAATCTATCTTGAGTCATCTAGGTATTTACTATCGTAAGAACTATAATAATCGCTGTCGTACAATACAGATGATGCTGCTCGAGACGAAAAAGAGCGCGGCCCTTCTGGTTGGAACGCACGCCAGTGTTCAGGTATAGGTGAATTCGGGAGCGAGAAACTAATTTCTGAACTTTCGCTATTTAATCCTAGTTCTTCTCTACACCTTTTTTCTCCTCTTTTAATTTCGGCAGCTAGCAGCCGTTTAAAACAACGTTCAGCTCGCTTTCTGCTAAAGTGACCCTTACCTCTACGATTCTTTCTTGCTTTTACAAAATAAATTTAGTGATTCTCTTTATGTGAGACCTGTGTGATTTCGCAAGCCTTGCCCATAGATGACCAATATCTGTTAACAATGGGAGGAGGAATGCGAAAATCCGTAAATGTGTTCAATAATTGAAAGCACCGTAATCTGCGCAACGTCTTCGGTTGCGTCGAGATCACCGGTTAACACAGCGATTAATCGTTTTATTGTTAAACTTCAAAGTTGGGAGGATAATTGTTTTGTCTTTGATACCTTTGAGAAATCATGAATGTAGAATAAGCAAGAACGAATACGTCAATTGGCGACGATATTCTCTGTGGATAGCCAGTGTGGTTTCGTAGGTTTCACCCAAAGCTGAGCAATATTTGCTAGCAATGGCAAGAGAAACACGAAATCCAGTAGGTGTTTTCATTGATTGAGAGCACCGTAATCTTCTGCTGCGACAAGATCACTGGTTAATATAGCGAACGGTCGTTATGAGTTCAATATGTCTTAAAATAAAATCCGAATTAACTGTATACTTGTTATTCTCGATCGTTAATTATAATTGTCGACGAGAATAATTTTATTTCGATGCCAAATATTGTACCAATACGAAATTAGCAGAGAAGAGTATACAAAATTAAAATTGTCACCTTGAATATGTGTGCTGTCGAACGCACTTAGATGTACAAAACTCTCGGTTATTTGAACTTTAACAAATTAATTTCGACTCAGTAGTCAGCGCAATTAATACTTATAAATTTTCAACTAACTCGATTTTGATTGAGACTAACTGTTTGGTTAACTATAATTGACTGTGTTAATGATTAACAATAATTATTGACTGACAGACTGACGAACATAAACTGTTCGGTTGACAGATAGTAACTAACTGCTCTGAGTCGCTACGCTTATTTATATTTAAGTCTACCATGGGATAATTGTCATGGTACAGATTGCTCCTGTCACGACCGGCACCCTTCAAATCCGATGGACTGATGATGGAGATAAAGATGTGGCGGCACTTGGCGACAATGTATATCGCCGAAGTGCCTAATGAGTCATCGATATCCCAACGGTCTACCGAATGTTCTAGAAGAAGGGGTGCGTGGCAACGGTCACGGACGCCTAACAAACGCGTGGATAGTGGGGATATTGAAAGGTGACAAAGAAAAAAAGAAATAGATGCCACCGAAAGTCAAATTGTAAGAGCTTCGGTCTTGGAAAATCACGGCTGGAGCTCAGAACCAAATCGTAATTAGTGTAAACTAAGTGTTCAAAAATAAATTCTCTTTTTTATTTTTTTACATTTTATTTTTCTATTCGTCGGAGATTCCCTTTTTTATTTTACGTGACACTCCCATGGGAATCGCAACGCTGCCATCTTCTTTTCTGCTATTTGTTGTAAGCTTCCCATCGACACTACGTGACAGAATGTGGATGCTGTAACCTCTTATCTTTTGGTGGTGCTTTATCTGATCGGTTATCTTGTTTACGCCTCGTCTTAATCTCTTAGCTTCCCATCTTCGCTACGTAAGAGAATGTCGAGGTCTTTTGGTATCCATTGCTTGACTTGTTCCCCATTGACATTACGTGAGGGAATGTTGCTGCCGACATTACGTGAGAAAATATCAAATTCTCCCATCGTTTATCGTTTGACTGTCGTACTGAGTGTCTTGGTGGGGGAGTCGTGGTGCGGAAGTGCAAGGTGGTGCGCGTCACCGGTCCTCTCATTGTTCCGGCGACACTCGTTCGGGCAGCACGTATTATTTCGCGCTCTTGAATAATAAAGTCTTCATCCCAAGTATTCGCGCGTTTTGTCATGAGATTTGTTTACTGTTTTCTAGAGAGTGACAAGAAGTGGATTTACTGATCGTAGTCCATTGTTTTAACGGTTCTGATTGTTTTATCCTTTCGTTATCCATGGTAACATGTTGAAATCCTTTAATTGAAATGCGCTTACTTTGGACTTCTTGTTGGGTTTTCCACATTTGTTGCTTCGTTGTTCCTTTGTCGTTCTTACTCGTTATGGGATTTATCGATTGAGGTGCGCCTACTTCACGCTCTTCGTTGAATTTCTCCGTACTTGTTTCCTGCCTTCCTTATTATCTGAAATGTTAATACTATGAATTTTAGTTATTGATATATGCATGTTTTTGCGCTTTTCGTTGGATTGTTCATGACAGCCGTTTCTTCCATTTTTGTTCTTCGATCGATACGTTACATGTATACAATATAGGTCAGTATTTTCATATGATCGCCGCTTTCACTGGTTTACGTTGATTTTGATTGATTGGTGTGGTTCTTGTTTTTGACAATAAAAGGTTTCGTAATCTTTGGTAATTTTTGATACGCGTTCTGGTTTTCTTCAATTATGAACACGAAGGCATCTACATCCTTGATTTTTGATCCAGTTATACAAGTATGTATTTTGTGTTTTATATTTTGACTTTATCTCTTACTCGCTCTTAGATTGGTATTCATTTCTCCCTTTTTATTTCCCCGTGTATTATTTTAGCTGTTCAAGAAGGTGCGGTCAAAGTGCGGGTGTCAGATGTAGAGAACAGACATGAAGAGCACTTGTGCGCCAGGAGTTTCGTTCCGCTTGGGTTGATGTCGTGAATCCTTCGCTGTTGTGAACCTGCTGTCATCGATTTGACTTATCTAATGAGGATACCACAGGGTTAACACTGTGTCCGCCTTCTGTCAAATTTCTCATTATTGACGAGTGCGCGAAACTCCGACAGTCCGAAGAGTTTCTCGCCGAGGTTTTGAGTGCTCGCGTGCGTCATGGCCTTTTTGATTGGGGAGGGGTTTCGACAGTCGTACGTGTGTGATGTATGAATATGTTTCGTCAGATATGTCCCAAGGAACATTTCCCTGACGTTTCTTGTCTCGATTTTGATTTTATACGACTTTGTATATTCGCGTATCTTGTATATTTATATATGTAGCGGCACTCGACACCAACTAGTGTCGGACGACGGCAGCGCAGTGATTAGCCCCTTAGGTTACAAACGTACGGAACCCGGGTTCAAATCCCGGCGACTGTAGTCCGATTTTTCTTTCTACGGGATCTAATTAAGAAGAAAGCAGCAGTACCCCAGCAGCGACATCTATACACCAGCAGCAGAACCCATCACCCACCCCCTACACCAGCAGCATCACTATCACCCACAACAATTATAACACCTCATATATTAGTATGTGTTTATTTATATATGTCGGGTTCTCATTATGATTAGGATTAGGGGCATGTAATGAATCTTCACTGGAATTATCCATCGTTGTTACACAATCGAAGTAATATTTATTAGCACAAGTGTGGAAATTACAGAATTGACAAGTAACCGCGGTGATCGGACACTAATGACAATGATTTTAGGTTTGATAACGAATCCGCGGTCAACGGGATAACCAAATGCGCTTTCTTCCAAGGTCCAAGTTGTACCCAACTTGCTGGTTTACGGTACAAGTATTACTGAATTAACTCTTCGTTAAAACATAGAATATTCACCGAGCGTAATGAAGCTATGTAGCTCGCTAATGCGACCTCACGAGAGAATAAATTTGCATCACGATGATGCTGTAGAGGAGAACTATGATGAGATGTGTCCAGGGACACGAGATTATCGGATTTATCGAGGAAAACCTTCGTTCGGAAAGTGAGGGAAATGGAAGTTGCTGTTAATTGGTAAATTCCTACGTTGGTGGTTGAAGAAGGATGCTGACCGCCCTTGAGAGAAAGTTGCTAGCGGGAAGCGTCGTTCGTGAGAAAAGCAGATTTCCTGTATCTTCCCGTAGTAGGTGGTAGATTTAGGGACTGTTAGGATAAAGACTGTTTGCCTGGTTTGAAGAACCTTAGTTAACTAAATCCTAAGATTTACAGCGGGTCCTCAGGCTAGCTGAACATGTACTGTGGAGATTTTTTTTTATTTGTAAGGATATTTACAATCAATTCTCGCTGAGAATTTTAAGTAACTCCATTTGGCGTGGACAATAACTTGGGTTTATAATAATTTATATTGTTGATTCTAGGTGAGGCTAATGCTTCAATCTAGAGGGTATCTTCTTTTTAGTCTGCGGATCTGGTCCGTCGTGTCAAGTAGTTGGGTGACAAGTGGGTTGTGGTGGTTGTTGACTCTAGCGTTATATCTGCTTCTGAACTTGCAAATTTCTTCCATTACTGTGGGTATCCTGAGGTCACGGTGGATTGTTTCGTTGGTAACGTACCAAGGTGCATCAATTAGGGATCTTAGCGTTTTTGATTGGAAGCGTTGGAGTATTTCAATGTTGGAGTTACTTGCTGTTCCCCATAGTTGGATTCCGTAGGTCCAGACAGGTTTTATTACGGTCTTATAGAGCGTAATCTTGTTCTGAATGCTTAGGTTGGAGCGGCGGCCAGTGAGCCAGTAAAATTTTTTAAGTTTGTCCCTGAGTAGTTTAGTTTTGTCCGTGATGTGTTGTTTCCACGTTAGTATCCTATCCAGGGTCATTCCCAGGTATCTGACTGTGTCCTTGTTCGGAATTGTTATGTTGTTAATGGTTACCTGAGGGCAGATTTGTTTTCGCAGCGTGAATGTTACATGTGTGGATTTTTTTCATTGATTTTGAAGCTCCATTTATGAAACCACTTTTCCATAGAGTCGAGACCTCGCTGGAGAATGGATGAGGCAATTACCGGGTCAGCGTAGGTAGCTAATAGCGCTGTGTCGTCAGCAAATGTTGCTATTGATATCTCTGTTGTTATTGGTATGTCGGCAGTGTAGATGGAGAACAGCAGGGGTCCGAGGACACTACCTTGGGGTATGCCAGCTTTTATTGGAAATGTTGTGGTAGTGGCGCCTAAGTATTTGACTGTGAATTGTCTGTTGGTTAGGTAGGACTTTAGGATGGAGTAGTAAGTGTGTGGTAGGATTTTTTTAAGTTTGAATAGGAGTCCTTCGTGCCATACTTTGTCAAATGCCTGTTGAATGTCAAGGAATACAGCAGAGCAGTATTTTTTCTTTTCTAGGGTTTAGCTGATATTGTGTGTTATCCGGTGGATTTGCTCTATTGTGGAGTGTTGCTTCCGAATTGATGATCTGGGAGTGTTTTCAAATCCTCTAGGAGTGGAAGGAGTCGGTTCGTTAGCAACTTTTCGAATAGTTTTGACAAGGTAGGTAGAAGACTAATTGGGCGATAGGAGCTAGTTTCATATATTGGTTTTCCGGGTTTGGGGATGAGGGTAATGAGTGATGTTTTCCGGGCCGTGGGATAATATTCAAGGCGCATAATTGCGTTAAAAATTGAAGAGATGAGTGCAATCCCTTTAACGGGGAGTTCCTTGATTGCTTTATTACTTATTTGGTCATGCCCCGATGCTTTCCAGGGATTTAGGTGATGGATTAATTCTGTAACCTCTAGAGAAGTGAAAGGTTTAATAGGGGGAGACATTTGGAAGGAAGAGTGGAGATATTCTGTTATTTCCGGGACAGTTTTGGAGGAATGGGGTTTAAATACGTTGGATAGGTGTTTGGCGAACAGGTTGGCTTTTTCTTCCGGGCTCCGTGCCCATCCGCCTTGCGGGCATCGAATTGGAGGGATTATTTGCGGGGGACGCGTGAGTTTCCTGGAAGCCTTCCATAGAGAGTAGTTTGAGTCGGCTGTGGGGGACAAATTGACGAGAAATTTTTGGAAACAGTCGTTTTTGTATTTTGTGATGATTTGTATTAGCTTCCTGGTTGCGTTGTTTAGCTTGCGTTTGTCGTCCGATGTTCTATGGGTCTGCCATACTCTTCTTAGTCTTCGTTTTTCTGTGATTTTTTGTGTTATGTAATGGGGATATTCGTGTTTGGTGATTGAAGTCTTGGTAGGTGTGGAGGAGCGGATAGCGTTTATTATGCTCGTGTTTAAGTATTCCGTGGCTGTTTCGATATCTTCCTTTGTTTTTAGTGAAATTGTGGCAGAAGTTGAGTAATTAAAGAGTTCTCTAAAGAGCTGCCAGTTGTTCTGTTGGTTATGAATAAAGCCATTAGGTGGATTCTCGATTATTGCTGAACTGATTGTTGCTATAACGAGGGAATGATCAGAAGAGAGTTCCATCGAGGAGTTGATTTGGACATATCGTGCGAGATATTTTTAGTTATGAAGAAGTCGAGGAGATCGGGAATTTATTTAGTGTCAGTGGGCCAGTATGTGGGTTCATATGTGGTGAGGTAGTTGAGATTGTTGGTGATTATGCTTTTCAGGAGATTTTTGCCTCTTACCGTGACAAGTCTGCTGCCCCACTGGGTATGTTTGGCGTTGTAGTCCCCTCCAGCTATGAATCTATTGCCTAGAGCGTCAAGGAAGTTGTCAAAGTTTTCTTTGGTAATAGAGTGTCTGGGGGGGGGCAATATACTGCTGAAGTGGTGATTGTACCATGGCAGTCTTCTATTGCTACGTTTGTAGCTTGGAGGTAGTCTTTCTGTAATGGTGGAAGCTCGTAGTGCTTGATGCTGGATTTGATAATGATTCCGGTGCCGCCGCGGGCCTTTCCACTGGGATGTTGGGTATGGTAGAAGTTGTTGCCGTTTATTTTGAGATAGTTTTTGTCGGGAAGTACTGTGGAGATGCATCGACATTTGGTAATCATCTTGCCCGAAGAATAGGGTCTGCGTGTGGCGAGCCACGGGACAGAAGCCGTTGAAAGGTTTACTGCTGCGTGCCGCTACGACTATTTCTTTTAAGGAGAACTCTAGAATTACTTCCATGCCTTTGTTAGGTAAAAACGTTCATCCCGTGACCGCGGCTACATTGAAAATTCATTAAGAAAATTAACAAATTCTGTTCAATCAGTTAGACAGTTGAGAATAGAAGTCTTTGTTTTACATCTAACTACAAAATATTTTCTCTGTCCGATCGGCGGATTGTATACTTTAGACTTGGATATTGGATAGACTTTTTGAAATTTTGAATTGAATAATAACGATCCGTACGGTTACATCGTGACGTGAGAGTCTCATCATGCCTCGATCGGAGGAATAATTACATCTCCAATACAATCCGAACAACTCCAATACAATGATAATCTGAACACGGCGCTAACGTGTCACACTGATAACTCTTGGCGCTGGTTTGGAGATTGGCGTAGGGAAGGACCATCTGCCTGGCAGACATGACAGTGGCCTGTGTGAATGTGAGCTGGAGGAGTCCCCTAAGAAGACTGAGGCCCTATTATTTTGTTCCAGGGCCATCATGAGATGCATGCAGCAGGGTATAGGAACCCGGATGGATTAGGGTCTACATCCACACGATAGCCCCACCAATGACTAAGAATAGTACCACGGGGGTCGAGTGATAGCCCGGAGGGAGTAGCGACCCCTCTGCTCGGCCAATAATGGGTATGAACTCGTGGTGGCAGTGGTTGATGGCCAAGATGCTGGCAAGAGGGCCGATTTAAGGTGTATTGCAGCAGCGTCCCAACTGCTCCGGAACCGTCCTGGAGAGACGGGAGGGCTTAGAATGTGCCCCGTTCGACCTGAGACGAGCGACAGCCCCTGCCAAGCTTAGCTAATTCAGGTAACAAGGTACTGGGTACCTTGTGCGCTGATTGGGCGTAACCCCAGCCCCTATGGCCTAGAGGTTTCCGAGTCCAGTATAGCGTCAACGTTCAGGGATGAACCCGTTACTAAAAGACACACTAGATGTGAGAATTTGATGCTCTGGAAGGCGGCTACAGAGCAGAAAACGGTTCCAGGCTCCCACCCAGACAGGATCGGTAGACGGAGAAGGGACAGAGGCCGTGGACTCACCTTAGCAAGACGAATTCGGTCTAAATCGTTCTCTGGCTTGTAAAAATATTAGACGCTGGCCGACACTAGCACCAACGGTGTTGCCAAACTGCCTGGTTGGTGAGTCAAGCAGTCTTGCTCGGCGATAAAGAGGGTGTTGTTTGAGTTGCTGTTATGAGTGGGGGGTATCGTAAGTATGTTTCCGCGGTTCCAGAGCCCCTCCTGATGCGCTTCGCAGAGAGTGTATTTCTACACTAATGAGGATCGCCAGTGAAGAAGATACCAACAGTTTAATAAATACAGTTCAAGAAATCTAGTGCATTTTTTAAGAGATTTCTGAATATTCATTCTGTTGTAAACACAAGTAACTTTTGTTCTAGTTTTCTATATAATGTAATAATTCATGGCAGAAATTTCAATTTGAAGAAAATTACTTATTTCGTTTTGCCGCTCCGAAAGAAGAGATTAGTTCAAATCCCAATAGAGACCTTGTTTTTATAATGAATACAGCCATAAATTGAACCTTACAGTGCTATGGACTCATATATGCGTCTGGCGAAAGCTATCGGTGTGTACTAAGGACACATATATACGTTTTCTGTAAGTTCCCGGCATGGACTAAGGACGCATATATGCGTTTGTCAATTTTTCCGAACACCTACGCAGAAGTAATACTATTATGTTTGTGCGAGATAAATATAAATGCATTCCTTAGTAACGGCAGTAAACAAATGCCAATAATGCCTCGTTATAACAGTTGTCTACCTGTTTCGCGGAAAATCACATCTAATTATCAAGAAGAAAATGTGTTGTTTGTGTGAAAAATAAGAGAATGCAGAAAATGTGATGTTGCATTATGTATCGATAATTGTTTTGAAATTTTTCACACACAACTGAATTATTAACTTGTGTTATATTTACTAAATTTAGTTTTCTAGTTCTCTATTGTAAATTTCAATGTTTATAATAAATAATTAATACTAAAAAATAACGCTCTTGAATCATTTAATCTCGTGTAAAAGAATTACTATAACTTATTACCATTTGCGCTTTAAATAGTCAATCAACAGAGTTCAGTCTAGCGAAAAAGTACTCCATCCACAGCGATCGTCAGCGCTGGCCGCGCGCCGTCCGTACGGACCGCATAGGCTGCAAGTATTCAGGACTCTAAGGGTTAATTATGTGTACAAAGTACAGAAAAAACATTTAAAAACAAAAAGTTTTTTAAATCATGTTTTATATTTTTGTAGGGACTGTTGAGACAAAGACTATTTGTCCTTTCGGAGAACCTTAGCTAAACAAATCCTAAGATTTATAGCGGGTCCTTAGGCTAGTAAACGACGTTTTATTGGTGGTTTATTTAAATTTCATTCATGCATTACATAAACATTTAAATAATATTTCTTTAGTGGAAAAATTATTATATTTGTTATAATTGGAAAACAATTATATAAAACATAAATGATACGACTGTTAACTTCTTTTTCCAAATATTAAAAAGTTTTTAACAATTTTTAATTTCATGTTTTTTATACCAACTGTGCGCTCACTTTCGATCTTAATACGATTATTGTCCTCGCGAGTTGTAGAATAAATTTTAGTGCGTATTATGTACTTTAGTGTATTTATTCTTTCTTCATAGCATAGATTTTCTTGATTAAACCAATCCGGATATTTTTTATAAATATATGCTTCTACTAATTTCAATTAAATGAAATATCAATTTCTTTTGGTGGCATATCCTATCATATGTACTTATTAAAAGCTTTTAATTGGTAGTAAATTATCCATACATAAAGATAAGAAAGAAGAGAGTTTCGTAAGTAAATGATCTGCAATGAACGATGATCTATAACGATTTTACAGAACAGAATGTAGAATGAACAATATAGGTATTGAAAAAGTGGGGATTGATCATTCCAAGAAATATGTTTTTTCTTTTAAATAAATAGGAATAGAAAAACCTTTCTTGTAAATTCATATAAAAATGGCAACTATCCATTTATCTTTATGCGCATCCGTTACAGTAAAAATAAAAACAAATGTTCCATGTTCTTTTGGAAATTAACGTATGCACTGATTTTAACTTTATAGGTCTCATTTTGTCAATACCTACATATTTTATTCTGAATCTTTCTCCCTAGAATCATTACGTCCCCTTCTATACCCGAAGAACCTTCCTTTTCTGTCTTTATACATTACTTTTAGCTCCTTCTTCGACTACACAATTTATTACAGAATAAATGGGGATTATCTGTCTTATATTTTGAAAATATTTTCTGTTTTATAAAAACACGCTGTGTATAAAATACTTTAAAGGTATGAAACGTGTAACTTGCCTACTCTGTAATTATCCGTCTAGTCGAAATAAATTGGTTTACGATGTCTCCTTTTGGTGAAGTATCCAACGATTGTCTAGTAGGATCTGTGTTAAAGCACTTTTGAGTTCTTTATTTTGCTATAGACAACCTACCCTCTGTGAAAATATTTAAACAAAAAACTCTTTTTCATTTATTATATCTAGAATTAATATAATTTTACAGGATATTTGTTCTACGAATAAGAACTGAAAAATATTTATTCTACATTTTCGATTTATTTAATTTCACATGTAAAGTACCATCTTGTTTCTCATTTCTCCTGTTCACTCCATAATTAGCCACGTTCAAGTATATGTGACAAATTTTTAACACTAAATCTACCAGCGTCGATCAAATTGACCGCTCTCGAACTTCTACACAAATTTAACCATATTTAAACGTTATCATATGGCTTCATAATTTCTGACTTTTCCTAAAACATGCATACAATATATTTTTCAGTATTTACTCTTAGTTTGCTCCTTTATCTTCTAAGAAAAATTTGTATTCTGCCTTCTCCCGCAAGCGGTCAATTTGACCGGCAGACAATATATTTTGGGGAGCACGAGGCGGGTATGGGTTCCCAGGGCGTAGGACCACACTCTGGGAAACCCCGATAAATCTGATGTTCTCCTATAGCCGGGTGATGGCCGGTCGGTGCCCCTGGCCATTGGTCGCCATTGGTCGACCCGGTGCGGAGAACTTCGGAGAAGTTGGTGGGCCCATATCTGCCAAGACCACTCACCTCACCTTCCTGTGGGGCTCCCTGTCACTCTGCACCGGCCTTAACCGGGGCAGGGTGCGAAAGAGTGAGTGGCACCAGGACGGAAACCTTGGTTGACGACTTCGGCGAAATACAATTAAATATGGATAGGAACACGAAAGAGAAAACCGTTTACGGTGCAGGGGAGGGATACCCCAGTACCGGCGCAGTTGCGGGTTGTAAAGCGGGCCCCGCTGCGTCGTCATCGAGCAACCGTGGCCGTCCGGGGGTGGGCCGCCAGGCCCCCGGTCGCGTTGATGCGTCTGGCGAGGAGGACGCGAGAGTTGGGGGATCTCGGAGGGGGTCGGAGGAGC
>JACXIO010000120.1:18263-36117 GCA_014737335.1 Bombus polaris | reverse complement strand
TACGTTTATTTACAGAATGACTAATTACACCCGCGAAACCATTAAATTCCTGTCTCAACACATTTCTTACACGGCGGGCAGTTTACGAGCAATTCGCATTTATAGGTTAAATTCGGATGCTCTGTACATCAGGATCCTAAAATCGGTTGTCTGTTGAATAAGGAATAACGAATAAACTTTGGTTTTTACATAGAAAACTGCTGGCAGCGTGGGTTTCGGTGATTTTTCACTATGTCGTAGAAATCAATGTTTTGAACAACTTTTTCCTCTGCATGTTACCACTACTTGGCCTTACTTTGCGAGATCTTTGCAAAAATCTATCGGTACCACCACTACGGCGAGTGATACATATAACTGTGTGTCTGTAACACCGTATATGTTCCTATTGTTTGTCAACTACATTGCGGTGGTCAAATTTAGAAAGCTAATGTAAACCTAACTGTCATCTTTCAATCACATGCAATATATAAACGAAGACTGGGCGAACTTGGGTATTCCACGGATCCTCCGAATTATAGCCGCTTGCAGAACTGCGTAATAAAAATTATTATTATTAATGATATGAGTTAGGTTTAGAATAGTCTAAATCTTTTAAACTACAGTTTATATCGAGCTTTATATTTTATTGTTATTATTTCAGGTTAAATACATTTCAGCTAATATCAGCAATGATTCTTACAGTCTCGAACACGCAGTTGTAAATAATTAATTATTGTTAGATTCGGAAAGTAGAGTTCAAAGACAAAAACATCAATGTCTGATGGATGTAAATAAAAAAATCGCCAAGCGACACGACGAACAAAGCGGCGAACGTGTCAGCTATGCTTGCGGCTCTGTTAGAGATATACATGTAGTGTTACCAACAGTTTTTTGTGAATATCTCGGAAACTAAGACCGAGCGGCGGTAAAATACCAAGGAAGAAATTGTTGAAAATGTTGATTTCTACAGCATATCATGGAAATTGATGCCGCTAGCAACTTCTTAATTAATTTATTAAAAATTTTATTCTCATTCTTATTCATTATTCATTAATTTTTTCTTTAAAAAAACATTTATACGTTCGTTTTTTTCTAAATAATTACGTACATTATAGAGAAGCTTTTTATTCGTCTTTATGCAATAAAAAATTCTTTTCACTTATGAATTGATTTTAATGTATCGTTCTACAACTGGTAAATAAGAATAATAGCACAATAAGCCATAAATATCTCGAAAATAAGATCACATCGCGTATATGTATTTATATTCATATAAACTTCTTTCTTGTTTGCCAAATCTGTCCCTGCTATATTCGTTACGTACAACAAAATATCCTGTAGAATTTTGGCATTACCTCTTCTATCTGAAGTATCGAGATACAAAAATTGCTTTTAAAATATTCTTTTGGGCATACGTAAAAGTATCCTTCTTGTATATTGTTGACAGTGAGCAAAATATGTACATGTACATCGTACATGTATAATACGGCTTTGTATACACTGTTGCCCAGGGTCATAGTTTGGCTATGTGGAGGTTAGAGAATTGTTACGTATAAAGTATTGTAGCGGTTTATGCCATGTATTATACTTACGTATGTGTGTAGCAGTTACGCAATTTTCAGTGGCGATTGCAGATATAGCCTCCATTTTTTGCCAAATATCTCTAGCATTACTTATCCTTCAAGGGGAGAACAACCATTAAATTAACTATTTTCCGTAAAATATTGTATAATTATTACATAGTATGGAATATATTTTGTAATTACATATTTTATCCACTTTGATATATAGTATCTATATAAAAATCAACAGCGTAATAGTGACAATTTTCGAGATGTAAAGTCGTTATTGTATTGTAGTAAAATTGAAATATTACGTCGTCCGAAAAATTTGTTTCGTTTTATAAGGAAATAATGGATGCACAACATCTTCCGTTTTATATTATTTTATCGAACTACGTACGATCCTTTTTGTTTTGTCACGATAAAAATCACAACGTTTGAGACATTAGGTTTCATGTTTGTATAAAGACGCGTTGTTGTACAAGACGTGTCTGTAGAAGAAAGACACTTTTCGGACAATCTTATATAATCGGCGCAGAGACATTTGCGCAGCATACAGGATTCGCTTATAGTCCAGAAGCGTAGACAATGAACAAGCAGTACGAATCTGCCTTTATGAGGAACGGTATTGTTCAACAGCCTTTCATATTCCAAACGCGAGAGTGTGGACGTGCTACGGAATAATTACCTATTTAAACGTTACAATTTTTGTGTTTAGCAAGTGTTTGTGCAATTGGTAAGAAGTGCTAGTTGCTAGATAAAATCTAAAATCTGGTTATTTGAAAGTTGACTTGCAATTTTCTATAAAAAGGATTTATTCAGGATAAATACTTTATACCTATAAATTTTAAGAATTAAAAACTTTCTTTGACTTATTTTAATCTAATAACTTTGTTCTGTCTCTAGGATGGGTCATACGGCAACCAGATAGACTATTCCATATGTGGAAGTAAGTCGTGCAAACCAATACAGTTTTCTTATTTATTTTTCTTTATTTTTATTTATATTATATTTTTCGTCTCTAATGTACTACTTGCATTTATACATTCATATTAACGTAAGAGTGATGATATACGTATTTATGTTTTAGTTTTAATTAAACATATTGATTATATTTTTTTATATAAAAGTTAGGTCGTCCTTCCGCTAAAAAATGTTTTCATCAAAGATAATACTCATTCAGAACCAAAAATAAAATCAGTCATCGATAATGGTTACTAATAACAGAACTTTGCGTATAATTATTTCTATAATTGAATATTATGTTCTTATAAAATAATTATGTTTTTGTTAATATTAATTATTCTTCGAATCTCGTATTGTATTTACCTGATAGATAGTAATTTTTTTACGAAATTTGTTTAAGGATCCTCCCCTGATGCACTTCGTGATACACAAAGAAGCTTATTCCAGTCACGCAATTCTTCATAATTTTTTTCCATGCTGTTATGGTAAGTTTTTTCCCTACTTCTTTTTGATTATCGACTATTACTGTATTATTTGCTATAATGTCTGCATTTTAATCGCAAAATGCATTGTTTCATTTAAGAAACGTGGTACAGTATATTCATTCGTTATCTTTCCTATTTATTAACCAAAAATTATGAATGAAAGAAAACAAATCTCAATTCTCAGATTCTGCTGTAAGTCATTACAATCAGATATGGACACGATTTAAGTAATATACCGAGTCTGATATCTACAAAATCCTCTAAAACTTTCAATTTTGATATGTATTTTATATGTAGATATTTTATTATACATAGAAATTTATTATACATAGAAACATAACCTCAATATTTAACCAATGGCGAAACAATAAGCGGTAGAATATCTCACGTGATACTAACAAAAATTGTTTAGTTCGAAAGAAGACATCACATACGGTGCAAATTACTTTTTTGTAGATCCAGTAATAGGGTCTCATTTCAACTTCATTTTTGCAAATGGAACCATTTATTTTTTAATACATTCGCCGATCTATCTTTGTATTCCTTATGAAAAGATTAAAAGGAACTGTTAGTTCACCAGGTATCTTAACTTGAATTCGTCGTATGAAAGCCAGGTAAGGACGCGAAACGGTACTCTTGTGTTTACGTTGTCATTGTCTTTCGTTTGTTTCAGTATAAACACAATACCGCTTCGTGTCCTATGGTTATCTTTCATACGACATATTAAACGAAAGATATAATCTAAACTAACAGTTTTTCGATATAAATAGGACAATACTTTTGTATATGATATGAAACGTTACGATATCGGTTACACCATTGTTGCTTGCAAAGCACGAGTTTCGACTGATTGGTAGATAAAAAAAAGAATAATAAGAAGAATAATAATAAGAAAGAACCGATTCAGAAGGACGTACCTTTCGTTTACTTCCGAATCGCTCATCAAACAGGTCATATTGTAGGATGTCAGCATACTTTCCGCGGTGAACGTATGTGTATATTGTTTATATATATTGTTTTGATATAGTTATCAACTATGCTTACTGTTACGTATATTTATATTGTAGTATAAGAATGTAGCCGAAAAATCCGCCTGATTTAAACCCCTTCCTTTAATGTATGTAATTAGCCTTTTGCAGACATGAACGCACAAAAGATATTTGGATGCTATTATTTCGTTTAACGGAATCATTGAATAACACAAACAATTCTTTTTCACACTATTTCCCGAGATACGAAGCCGCAGTTCTGTTCTTAATGGGAACTATGACGATTGACTGAAATCAAACAGAAAGGAAATGAAAATTCAATTTATTACCTATAAAATATGTTAATTATTTTTCGATATAATTGCCATTTGCATCAATCCATATTTGGCAACGCGTAACAAGTTTCTTCATTCCGTCAGCGAAGAATTTTGTTGGATGCTTCTAGTAAACTTTTGATAAACAACTTCAATGCTCTCTTAACTTCAGTTTCACACTTGAAATGAGTTCTCCATCTCGTTATTTTCCATTTATAATTTGTATAAAATGAAACTAAATCGTCACCACGATGTGTGTATTATCGTCTGCTTATACTTCAATTCGCACCTCCCGCGGCCAGGTCTGCACGCTGCTTGAACGGAGAGCACATCAAAATCAGCTTCGCGCTTAATGTTTTAAATGCCTTTGTATCGATATGATTCGAGTATTTCACGCTATGTAATTTTTTTGAAACCAAAAACATTTCAGTCGCGGCGTCTACCCTCAATTTTCCTGCACGTTTTTCCCGTGGTTGACAGAACATTCATAAGCATCTGTTTCCTTCCATCTTTTATGGTCTGGAGTTTCCTCCCTTTCCTTCCAATAATAAAGTGAGCGTCAGAAAGCAGATTTTACAATTGGATCGAGTATTTTATTCCTGTATTTCCCAGTAAACATATTGAATCCAAATAGTGAAGAAAAATCCCTCTTCTTTCGAGAATCATCATCATAGAAAGTTGAATGCAACGGCTCATTCCCTACTGCGGTGTTTTTCCCGATTTTCGGAGTGAGAGAAAAGGATTGCCAGTTTTGAATATGAAAATAGAAGCAATGTGCTACACTTCGCCAAAACTAAATGTTAGAATTATATACTTTAGTTGAAATACGATCTCAAATGTTAGAAAATAACGTAGTATACTACTGACGAAAAAATAAAGCGCTACAGAAACCTCTCGAAACGAATTTCTTTGTGTTTGCTGTTAATTTTCTAGCGATATATCTTTCTCAAATTCCGATTGCCGCTCATAGGTTGCAGCACTTAATAACAGGAGTACCTTCATTCGATTTCCTGATTCTCTTGAGTGTGACATTTGGCGTCAGTCACTGACGTTTTCATCGGTTGAATTGGCGAACAGCAGGCTATTCTTCCATTTGCACGATGGTTTCCTTTTGGTTGAATTGACTTTTGTGTTTTTGATCTTGAACTAATATTCAGCACCTGTTGTCCTGAGAGCGTGTGTTTTGCTGTTCCTTTTGGTTGTTTATGCCTGAGTTATGTACGAATTTCCACGCTGACCGTTTTACTAGTTTGACTCGGCATTCGGTCATCTGTATCTCATACATATTACCTTTTCTTTTCGCGAGGAAGGGAAGATGCTGTTACGTATACCCAGTGACCCGTGTCACAAGGTTGTGGAAGATAATTGGTGGTGTGTTTTAAATGACGAGATATCTTGATATTGAAAACCGTCAAATATATTTTAAAATAATAGATACAGAGAATGTTCGCCAAGACGCTCGGTACTAACTGATTCGCTAAGACTATGTATTGATCGCTATTAAAATCGCTCGAGACTGAGACTGAAAAACTGGTCACGTTACGATCGCGTTCGTTTATTTTGTAGAGGACAGGTATATAGAATGTTTGATCGTGAGATTTATTGGAGGTTATCGTTTGTTGTCGTAACCGTCGAATATATTTAAAAATAATAAATTAATATATAGCCTATAATCGCTGAGTCGTTAGCACTGAGTATAAATCGCAAAATAAAATCGCGGATAAATACTCGATAAATGTTCGTCGATTACTCGGTAGATAATCCGTGATAACACTTAGATTGCTCGTTGATACAGAAAGATGCTCGTAGATACTCGTAGATACTAAACCTTTTTCGGTTGCATCGGTTTATTTATACTGGCCGGGGGGGGGGGAAGGTCGGAAGATTCAAATTCGTCTTTGTTCGACGGTTATGCGTAGCGGCGACATTATTGTGCCTGGAGTCTATTTGTTCTTACATTACTTGTGTCCTAACGATTTTGGTATTCCGAGGCAAAACAACAACAAGCTCATGTGCCGCTACATATTTATATACAATTGAGAATACGAACTTGAAGCTTTATGGAAATATAACTTTTCTCAATTTCGGAAAGTGTGCAAAAATCAATGACCTCAAATGTTTATTAGTTCCCGCAAAAGTTGTTTAGCAAATAAAACGGCGTTTTATTTGATCCTGATTTCTACAATTTCTGCACCTTGCACAGCGACTGATAGCAACTCAGTTCTATTCTTCTATTGGTTCCCTACACAAGAGTTGCATTATTATGTGCAAGTCCAATTGATTTCCGATTTCAAACTATTAAAAAATGGCTTCATAAGCTAATAATAGAGAAGGAACATCCGAAATTTTACTCCCTTTGAAGTCTGACGTGGCTCACAGTAAAGTTTGTATTTTTCTACGAATCTAACGAAAGCTACATCGTATCACAAAACTAAGGTTCCATTAGTTAGGAAATCATTTTTAGTGAACTATTCCGAATACTCTTAAATAGATGTAGGAATTCGAAAAGAAAATGAACTTCTCGGGCATTGGTCATAAAAAAAGCTTTCTGACGCGTAAGATACCGTCTGGTGTCATCCAAATATTGAGCCTGCTTCCGGTAAATACCGTATATAGATACCGTAGTATTGGTTGTGTGGGTCGTCCATCACGAAGATTTTCAAATCTCCTCTGATGTTCGTCTGAATCTGAAATGGATTTCTTTTTCTGGTAGCTGCGTGAGTTTTGTTTTGAATGGAAACTTTGACTGAAATTATTCAAACTAAGGGTCTTTGGTCGGTGTTGAAGTTCAAGCTTTTGAGAGATAAAGTTGGTAATAGCAGAACATATACCGCAGATATTCTTGCTCAGCTCCTGAAAAGTTGCGTCTTCAGCTATTAGTAATTAGAAGTAATTAATGATAGTAGTTAATGATAAATAAATAAATAGCAATAATAATTTAACATTTAAAATAAATAATAATAAATAAGTAAATAAATAATAATATTTTATTCATCCATCTGAAAATACGTTGCACATCTCTATAGAGCTTCTTAAAACATTCATAACAATCGTGTTCATTTCACTATTCGTGACGCCATGTTCCCTTAAAATTTCGATGGTTTTTGGTGTTATGGCCCTTCTACTACCAAAGACCACGGGTGAAATCTCTCCATCGTCCACACTGTATTTTGTCACTAGGCTGTTCAGGCATGGAAAGTATATGTCGACTTTCTCCTTCTCCGCTTTAAGGAAGCAATCTTCACGAGAATCTGTTCCTCGTTTTTAACTACCAGGTCCGGCTTATACAGATTACCTCCTACTTTTATCGTAGGCTCGACAAATACTTCATTGTTCTTACTTAATTTATTCGCGAGATGAGACTTCACCACATCGTGTCTTCTTATTGTTAGATCTTTGGTGTATTGGCACAACCCTAAGATGTGTCCGAGGGTTTCCGGTTGAGCACGACAACTTCTACAAGCTACGTCTACTTTTTTGTCGGCCCGTACCAATACAGTTCGTGTCCCAAAGGTGTTTGTTCTAAGTCTTATGGCATCGATGAATATGGAGGGCTTGAGCAGATTATATTCTGCAAGCTACACGTTGCCAGCTTTATTTCTTGAGAAGTCATTAACTCCATGCCCCTGACTTCTTAACTCCGACCATTGCTTAACATGTGCTCGCTTCAGTCACTTTCTGGCTTTTTCTATGTCCTCAGAAGTGGCCGGCCAATTGATCCTTAGGGAGTTCGCTATTTTCTTTAATTTTTTATCGCTCTCTTCATTAATCAGACTAGATGTCGCTGGATCGATTGAGTTTTTGAGGTTTATCGCACATTTTAGGGCACCGAGTTTGATAATGTGTTCGAACCTCGATAAACCTAGTCCCCCATTAGCTTTTGGAGCATAGAAAAAACCAGTGGCTGTCGAAGGCACCAGATATAGTGTGGTCTTTATTTCTTGCCTGATTTCGCTGTCCAACAGTTATAACACACTGTCGCTTGGTGGATTTATCAGCAGATAGTAAATATATCCAGGATAGATGTACTTAATTAATAGTTCAATTTTCTGGCATGGTTTCAGAGAGAGCTTTCTAACTCTTCCGACCACGCTCAGAATTTCTGGCACTATAATGCCACAATGGATATCCTTCTAATTCCCCGTTTTGGCGCCTAAATACCTGAAGGCCTTATCTGGGTCAACAGTTGATATGTCGGTATTTTCGAGCCTTATCCGCGGTTCATTTACGAACCAGGTGTCCTTCTTCGCGACCACCTGCAAAGTTTGACTATTCTCTCTTGATATGGTCATTCCTAGGCCCTTCAGGTAATCATGGAGCATATCCCTTTGGCGTTGTGCCTCCCTCTCATCTTCACCAAGTAGGACAATGTCGTCAGCGAAAGACAGGATTGGTACTTTTCTCACATGACTGACATTAATGCCACTGGCAGCGGCGACAGAGGGTCACCCTTCTTAACTCCTCTTCGGATCGTGATCTCAACCCCTACGTCGTCTTTAGTTCTTATAACGGTTTTGCTTTCCTTGTACATATTGTTTATTAACTCGACAATAGGAGCGGGCACACCTTTCCTCGCCAGGCAAGGTTGCAGCACCGAATGGGGCACTGCATCAAATGCCTTGGAGATATTCACTATTGTGAATATCCCCCCCTTATTTCTTTTGCTATAATTTAGGGCAGAGTGAAATAAGTCTATGTTGATTTTACATCCATTTTCGGATGTAAAACCCTTCTGCCTCATATTGAATACAATGCCCCTTCTGATCCACCCGTCCGTCGATTATGGAGGAGAAAATTCGGCCGAGAAAGGGGGCCTATAGTTATAGGCCTCCAATTCTCGACTTGGCTGCTAGGCTTGTTTACTTTCGGTATAAGTGTTGTTCTATTCTCCTTCCATATGGAAGGAAAATAAGAATTGTAAACCAAGATATTGAAAACTTTTGCTAAGATCTCGGGCAGGCCAGGAATCATTAGGTGTTCTTTCTGAAGTCCATCTGGCCCTGCCGCAGCCTTCTTTCTAATTTTGCCGATTCTCTTCTCCACATCCTCGGCTGTTATCGGTGAGAAGATATCGAGAATGGACAGCTCGGAGGTTCTACTGCCCGAGGTTGGGGTCCTTGAAAAACCTGTTTGGCCCCATAATTGTTCATAGAGCCTCCTCACTTCCGCAGCTTCAGGTGGTTGCCCTGCTGGCTCTAGGTAGGCCCGATCATTGTTGACCACTGTATCAGCCAACCTCCTAGGACATTCATGGAATAACTCCTGGCAACGTGCGTAGGAGTATCGCTTCCTTGAATTCCCATTCCTTTTCTTTTTTCCATTATTATTCCGACATTTTATCTTTGTTACATCGTTTCTATCTTTTCTGTTCAATTCTTTAATTGNAAATTCGTTAATTTTTTCGTTCATTATATCCCTGTTGTCCCAATGAGCGTGCCATGTAGTCATGAACCGTCAGTGAACCACCCTTAAAACAGGGGGCACCTCGGTTGGCTTGCGTATTTCAGTTTCCAGCAGGAGTCTCCAACGTATTAAATCCTCGCTGGTACTTATATTTACGTTGGTTTCAGGCTCAGATGTCAGCACATTGCCTGAACCAACGAGATCGCACCCGCCCTCTGTCGCAGAGGCCTCCTCCTGAAGATCCCCTTCTATTTCAATATTTTTTAGCATTTTTCTTTTGTTTTTGATTTGCTCAATAGTTTTTGTTGTTAACACTTTGCTGATTTCTATATTGGGGAAACGGTGGTCTCTATAGATCACGTCAAGCTCCTTCAGGAAGGCCACCTCCTCCGCTTTCCAAGCTCTACCACTTGCCATTGTTGGGGTGTCCGTTCCCCTTCTTTTGATGTTTCTTACGGCAGGGTGCGCGTGTCGTTCGTGGGTCGATAGACCCCTTTGGGATTCGAAACTCATGGAGCAACACCACATCTAAAGCGACCTTTACTATAGTACCACATCAATAGCCGCTGCATTTAGGAATGTGGCACCTTAACCCATGAAGCTTCCGGAAGCATTTACTGCATTGCCGACAACCCGACTTAATAGGGACTTCCAAATGATGTTCGTTGAGGTGCTTGTCCAGGTCAGTTAAATTCATAAAAAAGAGGTGCACTTCCCTCCTTTCACAGACCGAACAAGCAATCTTATTCCCTATTAAGGGGACCAAAATCGCATCCAGGGATATGCCAATGTTATCATCTGTGGTCCCCTCTGGAGCGGATGAATCCGCCAAAGCGCTTCCGGGACCGAGAGGCTCTGCGTCCGAGTCTTTATCGTTACTCGTATCGAATTTGACAATAAATTCTGAACTCAAATAAAAAACAATTCCATCCGTAATCCAACTCATGTCCGTGGACGTGCCGGTCGTCAACAGTTCCGAAGTAACGAGTTCCTTTTTATTTAATCTGTTTCCTGATCTTCACGGTTTAAAACCGTTTTCGGCAAGCCGAATAATTTTATTTTAGTCTTTCGCTCCTACGGCGCCACACTCCATTTAGCCATGCCCGCTGCATCCGGGGGGAATACATCCCACGCTGATGCAGCGAGCATGTTACCGGCGGAACCACTAGGAGGTAGGAGTGCGATTTGGGCAGGTAAGACCGAAGTCCTCCCTGCCCCCGAGCAACTATGAAACTCCCAGGGGTCCACAGCCCAACCGTTAAACAGCGGTGAACTAGCTCCCCCTTAAGAGAGTCATAGTTTCTCCCGCCGTTTACCCGCGCTTTTTTGAATTTCTTCACGTTGACATTCAGAGCACTGGGCAGAAATCACATTGCGTCAACATCCTTGGGGGCCATCGTAATTTGGTTAGAGACAGCTAGGCCGGGGATTCTCTTATCGATATTAACCCTTTTGCTACGACGATTCGGTCCCCTGTAGCACCGCGACTGAATTGGACCCTGCGCCGAAAGTGTACGCACTACGCGTGGACAGTTTATCTCGGAAGAAAAGGGACTTTTGTTTAAAAAAACATACCCATAATTTCTACATAAAGGATTTAAACTTATTAAATGAGTATGAAGAATCTGATTAACGATTGAAATTAGTAAAAGAATAATATACAGTGATTAATAACTTAATTCAATATGATATGTTTTGAAACATGCAAACATGTACAAGCTCTTCTATTGTTTCTCGCACACCCAACACATTTTCGTGATCTATTTGTTCCTGTAGCTTCATGAAGTGAAGGAAAATGTCTTCCGTTGTCTTGATGAGTGATTATTTCCGGATGTAATAGGACGTCGGGTTGTTTTTTTCTGTTATTTCATTAAAATTTGATCTATTAATTCCAGTTGAAATTTCACAATAATATTGTATTGTTGGTTTTCAATTTGTACGAACAATATGAATTCCATAAACACATATCAATATAATGGAAGAAATATTCTTTTGTATCATTTCGTTGTTTTGCGAATAGAATTTATAGCGCTGATGACCATGTCGGTCCTGTATACAGCACCCATCAATTTATTATAGTGGTGTACACGAGATCCTTTCTGTGAAATTTTATGTGCACTGTAGTATTTTGAAACATCCACAAATTCTTCTGTATGTATTGTTGAAACTATGAAAATCTCTTTTTTATCGTGCCATTTTATGGCTAATATATTTGCAGACAAGCGAACGCACGCTTGTCCTTTTTGTAATTTTTCATTTCTGGTATTCCTTCTCTCCTCTCTTTTACAGTGCCACACGCATTTGTAAAATTTTTGTGCAATATATCAAATAATGCGGGACTTGCGTACCAATTGTCGACGTAAAGGGTATGGCCTTTACCTAAATATGGTTCTAGAGGGACATTACAATGCTTCCTGATTTACCGCAGTCCTTATTTTCGGACCCTGTAGTAGTACCAGCCTCCGTGTAAATAAGAAAGTCTTGAATGTAACCCGTCTTGCAGTCACAAAGAACAAACGATTTTATCGCGTCACATCGTACATGCCGGATAGATCCGACGTTAGGAGCAAAAGGGTTAACGTAACCTATTAGCAAAACTGACCCAAAGTTTCGCTTGTACATTTTTTGTACATAATTTATAAACTAACGATCGCCAGTTATATGTATAGGAAAAAATTGTCCACAACGTTGAGCCTTGCAACATATTTCAATATCATCCAAATCGTAGAGAAATTAGCTTTCAGACAAGTTACCCAAAATGGTGATTGTTCCTAAAATTTCCAGCAGTTCCCGTACTAAACCACTAGTGTCGTTACACTTCTGTATTGATACAAATAACAAATAACTGACAAATGCCATCTCTTTCGCGAGGATCCATTACACTGTATATAAGCAAGTGTAGGTGTTCTTAGTAGCATATAAAAATGCATTCTAGTTGCAATCGTAAATTATTTATCATGGTTTATACATGTTGGCGGTTTTATTGAAATATTAATCCTGAAGAGGAAAATAGATGGTGGTTTCATTTTAAAAAATGATATAAGTAATGATATGGATTAGATAAATCTCTAAGGTGGTATATGTTGTCCGTGATGATTGTCAACTGATGTCAACTGAGAGTCCATGGCACTCTCACCGTGTCCTATAGATACAAGGAATTTAAAAGCTATGTGCAATTTGTATATAGTATATGAAATTATGTAAAATACTTGTATTGGTATGTAAAATAGCCCGAACGATACAGACCCATACAATGCCTTGGGCATTTCCGTTTGAAACGCCTGAGCTAATCCATCTGGCTCGTTGTGACGTAGAACGAAATCGGATAGGCATAAGTCAGGATAGGGTTATTGCCAGCAATTTGTACAAAAGAAGGCTACACTTCGCGTGGAGATGCTTCAGAAAAACGGGCCATTATTTGTTATAAAAGTCTTTTCTAATTTATTTTATATTTGCGTTTTAATATGCTGTGTAATCTGTAATTTGCAATACAAATATATACCGAGATATTTGACCATTTTCTTGTGCGGAACGGATAGGGGATATTGCCTGTGATAAGAAATTAGTGAGAATGTCGAGTCACATCACGGTTGAAATTAAAATGTCTAGACATGCACACACCGAAAGGGATAGACTCGCACTTTCTAGTATTTATACGGAACTTTCAGTTACCATAGTAAACCATAATTCGATCGAAAACTTTTTGTGGCTTCGAATTAATTTTTGACAAATACATTGCTGCCGCGTAAATCAGGAAGTCATCAGCAAATACCAACGCCAACCATAGGTCAAGGTTGCTATTGAGATGGAAGAGGCTCAAAGTATGACTAAAATACAAATTAAATAGCGTGGAGGTGTTGAACGTTCCCAGTTACAGCCCGAAGACGACATTATAGCTTGCGCCATCCAATGACACACCTTCCGGAGATTATGGACCAAATCACTTGAACTAGATGTTTAAGGAAACCGTATCGTATCAGCTTTTACACCAAACCGCTCGATCAAAACAGGTCAAAAGCCCTTTCCAGGTCTATGAGTAGAATTTTGTTACCAGCAGACGTCTGACACGTATTTTATTGTTGCATGGACCTTACTGTATTTGACCTGGAAGTCAAATTGCTGATTGGAAGGAATGGAATCCTCTTTACTATGAAACAGTATGAGTCTCTGCATCACCCTCTCAAAGACCATACTAGTGGACACTCTGCAAGCAGCAAACTCATTGATCTGTACCGGGCTAGATTTGGTATGTTCTTATCCTTTCCTACCAAAGGAACCACTTTCCTCATCTTCCATATCTTAGGAAAATACGCAGGTTCGAGAAATCATTGAAGATTGAGGAGAAAAGGAATGTGTATCTTTGCAGGAGCTATACTGGTATTGGGTTGAAGATATCGAAGCTAGATAACCTTTTCCCATTCAGAAACTTATATTGAATCGTTAATGAATCTACCGATGTGAAACAATTCCCTGAGACATCGGAACCGGAGCGGTTACTAGCCCTGTTTCCTCGGATGAAGGTACAGACCTTGTTCCAGCGGCCCCGACTCAACGAAGATCTCCATTTTCAAGGTTATGAAATTTGCGAATCTGGGAAGATCATCACACCCATTTCGGCGTACACTCTTAAAATTTGTCCCCAGTAGTTTTGTGAGATTCACGAAGCTTACCGCGGGTTATAAAGGAGACCGGACAAAGAATGCTTCGCTACATACAACTAACAAGTGCTTTTGTATCGAGTGATAAAAGTTTAACAAGTTTAAAGTGATGAAATAGCACGCAAGCACAATAGTAATTAAAGATCTGCACAAAGAACAGTTTATATCTTGAAAGGAAGTTACGGCACACGATCATGAATAATAGAAGCACGTGCTGCGAACACGTTTATTCTTGGCGTCTCATCCCGTTACTAGTACGTTCTGGGGAGCCGGCGGCAGCGGAGACGTCACGATCTCGACTTGTTTGTCGGCTTGGTATCAGTAACGATGCAGCTTCTGCTTTGTCACACTAAGCGAGAAGGATGTTCAACTGTGGAAGATGGTGAGAATCATCTGAAGAAAATTTGAGGGCGAAGATCACGAGGTTAGCTCTGTTGCCTAGCACTCGTTTAACTTGCGGAAACATGATTTTGGAATCTCTAATTCTGTGGATCAAGAAAACTCGTGGATCTATCAGGGGCTTCCTGATACGCCTTTCTATGGCTCTATAGAACTTGCGTATTCGATGAATGATGGGATAGTGTAACGTAGTATGCCGAAGCGCTACTTCGGCTGATTTAAGATGCGAGAGATTCTGTGTTTGTCATGTAACAAACCTCAGAAGCAGGAATAAACATATCTCTCAACACAATTGAAATCCCATGCGAGAGCTGGAATGGAGTCTTCTAGGGCCTAAAGAATATTATTATTAATGGTTTGGAGGACGATCTCTACTTCGTGACTGTTGTCTCAGTGTTCTTATCCTCGCGGACAAAGATATCAAATTCTGACAGCTCGGTGCTGAAAAATATCTAGCTTCTTCGGGAGTACCAAATCCAAGAATGACTGCGCCTTGACAAATCAAGTGCCATCGAAATCAGTGTCACTGAACTGGAAGACCAGATCCACCTGTCACTCGTTAAATCAGTTTCACAGGTTTTTGTCTCTGGTACTATTTAACGTGTTGTTCCAGGGGACGTGTCTCGCGTTATGATTACCACCGAGGATGAAAAACTTGTATCGCACAGATAGAGTTTTTCGAGAAGCGCGTTTCATTCCTCGACAAAGACGTTGTGACAAGACACAAGCGTATGAGTCTGCAACGAAAATAGAAAAGCCGCGTTTTGTTTGCCAGGTTTATCGTGACAACTGAAAGCTCCATTTTCCCCTTGTCCGAACGACTAGTGATTACCGCCTCAAAGTTAGATGATATGCTAATCGAAATGAAATAAATGATAAAGATGGTCCGCCCCTGAACTTCGAGTTCAAGTGGTCATACTCTTTTGAAACGAAGATTATTGAAATGCACCTTATGCCTCTCCATGAGCTTCGTCTTTGCCAGCAGGTCCACTTCAAACGAGTGAGCTTGGACGGGCTGCAACAGTAGTAATTTACGATTATTAGAGACAAGCTGATTGGTATTGAATTTCGCAATTGCTAAGTTGGTTAGACGTCTAAAGTCACTTGTGGTAAATCTGTCAGAGTTTATCCGTGCCATCTCAGCCTTAGACAATACGTTCATCTCCGTCAAATGAACATGGAACAATTCCTTGAAGAGATCTATGCTGTCCATCAGGTACGTGCTTTTGAATTAATTAACGGGCCTGCTCTCTCATTATTCCTCTTATTCGTTGGTATAGCAACAGCGGAACTTGGAACCTTATCTCCCCTGTTTGGTGTCTGGGGAACTCGAATGTAACATTTTTCCCCGTATCCGAAATCTGTTTGATAATTCAAGCTCTTGAGAGACTGATATATGGGACAGAATTGAGCGTGGCGGCACTCGACAACAAATACCGCCACTCGACACTAACTAAGCAACGGACACGGTGGCGCAGTTGTTAGCGCCTTAGGTTTCGAATGTTGGGGAATCTTCTACGCAGGTAAAATAGGAGGAATATCAGCAGTACCCCATCAGCGACATCTACAGCAAGCAACTACAATTACTCCGGACGAGGCACAGCCAACAACTACCACGGACAACATATACCACATCTCATGAGCAATAAAAATAAATATGAAATACACTTATTGTCAGAAGTTGAGAAACATTATGATCGCTTAGAGATTACCGTATATTTTTATTTTCTCAGATACATTGGACAAAATTAAAAATAGTGTAAGAAGATAACAGTGTATATGTGAGATCACAATCATATATCTTTTTCCGATTAGACTCGTGTAAAATTAATGCTGAATCGGGAAATATTGCGACAGGAGTTAAGAAACATATGTTGTTATATAGTTGGATTCTGTAGGTAATTTTGTTCTGCGTGAATAGGTTGGAGCGACGGCCAGTGAGCCAGTAAAATTGTTTAAGTATGTCCCTGAGTTTCTTCGATTTGTCCGTGATGTATTGTTTCCACGTTAGTCTCCTATCCAGGGTCATTCCCAGGTATCTGACTGTGTCCCTGTTCGGAATTGTTATGTTGTTAATGGTGACCTGAGGGCAGGTTTGTTTTTGCAGCGTGAATGTTACATATGTGGATTTTTTTCATTAATATTGAAGCCCCATTTATGAAACCACTTTTCCATAGAATCGAGGCCTCGCTGGAGAGTGGATGAGTCAATTATCGGGTCTGCCTGGGAAGCTAAAAGCGCTGTGTCGTCTGCAAATGTTGCTATTGATATCTCTGTTGTTATTGGTATGTCGGCAATGAAGATGGAGAACAGCAGGGGTCCGAGGACACTACCTTGGGTTATGCCAGCTTCTATTGGAAATGTTGTGGTAGTGGCGCCTAAGTATTTGACTGTGAATTGTCTATTGGTTAGGCAGGATTTTAGGATGGTGTAGTAGGTGTGTGGTAAGATTTTTTCAAGTTTGAATGGAAGTCCTTCATGCCATACTTCGTCGAATGCCTGTTGAATATCAAGGAATATCGCAGAGCTGTATTTTTTCTTTTCTAGGGTTTGGCTGATATTGTATGTTATCCGGTGGATTTGTTCTAATGTGGAGTGTTGCTTCCGGAAACCGAATTGATGATCTGGCAATGTTTTCAGATCCTCTAGGAGTGGAAGGAATCGATTCGTTAGCAACTTCTTGAATAGCTTTGACAAGGTAGGTAGAAGACTAATTGTTCGATAGGAGCTAGTTTCATATATTGGTTTTCCGGGTTTGGGGATGAGGGTAATGAGTGATGTTTTCCAGGTCTTGGGATAATACTCAAGACGTAGAATTGCGTTAAAAATTGAAGAGATGAGTGCAATCCCTTTAACGAGGAGTTCCTTGATTGCTTCATTACTTATTTGGTCATGCCCAGATTCTTTCCATCGATTTGGGCGATTGATTAATTCTGTAACCTCTAGAGAAGTGAAGGGTTTAATGGGGGGAGACATTTGTAAGGTAGAGTGGAGATATTCTGTTATTTCCGGGGCAGTTTTGGAGGAATGGGGTTTAAATACGTTGAATAGGTGTTTGGCGAACAGGTTGGCTTTTTCTTCAGGGCTCCGTGTCCATCC
>JACXIO010000120.1:0-17341 GCA_014737335.1 Bombus polaris | reverse complement strand
GTGGGTTGTTTATTTGTTCCGACTGTTTTTCCATTAATTTTTTTAGTCTAGAGAAGTTGTCTGAGTTTTGTGGATTGGGAACGCTGTTTTGGGAATGGTCCTTTTGGATATTCAGATTATCTTGGTTGGTTTTTACTGCTTGGGCGTAGGAGATTGAAGGGCTGGTAAATTTTGGAGGACTGTGCATTTGATTTGTTGTTTCTTTGGCTCTGGGTTTGGGATACTTGTTTAAGTATAGGGTTTTGTAGGCTGAGCATCCTTTGTAGTTCGCAGGATGGTCACCATTGCAGTGGATGCACTTCGCTGGGGTTTCTGGTGATTTAGTGCACTGGTCGGTCGGGTGTGTACCTGCACATTTGACGCAGCGGAAATTATGATTGCAGTAAAGGAAGTTCGATTTTTACTACCGAGTTCATCAATCGGTTTATGTCGTAAATTTGTTTGTTGTTCGGCTTTCGTTTTAAGTCGACAAAGAATAGGGATAGAGGGTTTTTAGTGATCCTATGTCTAATGTTACTAATGTTAATAACTTCGTGTCCCAGTTTATAAAGTTCGTACTTCAGTTCGTCTAGATTGGTCGAGTGGTGGATGTTGCGTAGTACCACTCGAAAAGATCTTTCTTGCTTGAGCTGGTATGTGTGAAAGTTAGCATTCAGGGTTTTTAGCAACCTCGTTAATTTTCTGTAGGCGTCTGGGTTGGTCGGCAGAATTTTCACTTAGTTGTTGTTAATTTTGAGCTTGTATTCGTCTTTGTTGATGTCTTTTTCTATTGATTTTATCATGGTTTGGATGTCGATGACATCGTCAAAGAAGATTGGCGAGCGGAGAGGGATTTCTTTGGGTATGTGGTTTGTTTGACGTTTCTGTTGTGCCCATGGAGTCGTCTGTTGTCTCCAGTATTGAAAATCTGTTATAGGTGGGCACTTGCTTAGCATTTGTCTTAGCAATCACACGCATCCACCTCACAGAGTCCAAATTTTTGGAGCTTGCTGCTGAAGTCTCCGTGACTACTGATGAACTGTGTCATGTAGTGGTCAGGTCTTACCCATTGACTCTCCAGCCTGTCGCTGACACTGTTGAAGTACTCGAAGGTTACTCTACCCTTCGACGAGGTCTGCCAGCGTTCTTGCCATTTTTCAATGGCTTCCCTGACGATGACCCTGTGGTTGGGTGCTTCGTCCAGCCCTCGTTTCATCCTGTGGGCTCTCGCCCTGATCTCGATCAAGAGGTCGATGGGTAGTACACCTGCAATGACCTGTAGTGCCTCCGTTGACGTGATTCGGTATGCTTTCGTTACTCGGAGAAGTGCCATTCTCTGCGATCTTGACAGCATGCGCAAAGTTTTCCTGTTCAACAGGTCGCTCCAGCCGGCTGCGGCGTAAGTGGTTATCGGTTCGAACAACCCCTTATATAAAATTCTCATAGCCGCGTGTCCGAGTCCCCATTTAGACTTAGCTACTCTTGCGAGGCTGTTGAAGAGTCTTTGGCACTTCTGAGTCGTTTCATACACATGCCGGTTGATTTTCAGGCCTGTTTCACGGTGCACTCCCAGATACTTGATCGACTGCGACATCTTGATGCTCCTTCCATTTATCTTGATTATCGGTGGTGGTTCCGCGTCCAGCTTCCCTTTGATGAGTAGCATTTCGGTCTTTTCCGCAGACAACGAGAGTTTCTTCCTGGTACACCAAGTAGAAATGCGCGTGACTATTTCTTGGCCTTTCTCTTGAATTTCAGTCCTCGCGTTTCCTGAGACCAGGATGATTATGTCGTCTGCGTACGCGACCGGTTCACACTCTATCGCGCTCGTTGTTATCTCGCCTAACAGGTCATCGAATACCAGGTTCCAGAAACTCGGACCCAGTACCAATCCCTGCGGGCATCCCTTCGTGACCGGCTTGCAGACTATTCCGTTTTTCCCGGTAATCTGCACATTTCGTTCCGAGAAGTAGCTCCTCGCCAGCCGATAGAGGTTGTTGGGGCAGCCTCTTCTCTTCAGCTCTTGCAGGACGTTCGGCCACCAGACGTTGTCAAACGCTCCAGATATATCGAGTGCTATGGCGAGAACGTACTTCCTGTCACTCATCTGTTCGGCCTTCTCGCGGAACTTAGCGATCGCGTCCACCGTTGATCGTCCAGGGCGAAAACCGTATTGACGGTCCGAGGACATCTCGTGCGTGTGGAAGATGGTCGCCATCCTTGCAGCCAACAGTCTTTCCAGCAACTTGCCCACCATAGATAGCAGGCAAATCGGTCTGTAGGACTTCGGGTTGCTTCTATCCCGGTCAGGTCCTTTAGGGATGGTGATTATATTCCCCACTTTCCAGGATCTTGGGAAGACTCCCCAAGTGAGGCAGCCATTCATGAGTCTGAGGAGTTCTTGGTGAATTCCTCCCCAGGCACGTTGTAATGTCTCCGCTTCGATCAAATCAGAGCCAGGACATTTTCCATTCTTTAGGCGCTTTATCGCGCCAGCGAGTTCTTCGAACCGGAACTTCGGAGTGTCCTCTTCGCTTGGGGGGATCATCGTGCTCCTCCTGATCTCTGTCTGGTCAGGCGTGTCCGTTTCTTCTTGGTCGTCGGGTAACAGGGCGGACAGCATCGCCTCCGCGGTTGTACGCCAGTTGGAGGTGTCTTCTTGTGGCGTCCGCAGGGTCGGCACTACCACTTCTCCCCTAAGTTTACCCGCGACCGTTCTGTAGGGAATTCCCCAGGGTTCTTTGTTACCCTCCTTGGTTACGAACTCCTGCCAGCTCTGGATTCTGGCTCTCGTGATCTTCCTGGTGTATTCTCTTCTAAGTTCCCTGTACCGCAGCTTCTCTTCTTCCCTCGTTGCGGGGTCCTTGGCCCTCTGGTACCTTCTTCTTGCTCGGTAAGCGTCCCTCTTTGCTCGTGTGAGCTCGGGCGTCCACCATGGTACCGACCTATATTGCCATTTCTTCTTTGGAATAGCCGCATCGCAGGCTTTAATGAGGACAGCACGCATTTGTTCAGCCATTCGTTCTACGTCCTCAGCTTGCTGGAGGGTGGTCCCTCGGAGTATCTCACACTCCTCTATAACGACTCTCTGGAACACTTCCCAGTCGGCTTTCCGGGTGTTGTAGCGTTTCTCCTGAAGCTGCGGTTCGGCATTTCTTATCTCGATAAACAAGGCGCGTCTCCAAGACTCTATGGTCACTGGAGGTTCCGTCCTCTTGAACTCTCCATCCGCGCACGAGCGGTATTATTTCTGGGCTCGCCAAGGTTACGTGATGTTGGACCGCCCCCGAGTTGTCTCGAAGGTGTAGGCCTGTCCTGGCTGGTTAAGGACACAGAGACCAAACTCCGCTATGACGGCTTCTAGAGCTTCTCCTCTATCGTCTGTACATCTGCTATTCCAGAGCGGTGACTTGGCGTTGGAGTCCAGGCCAATGACTGTCTTCTTGCCTCTGAGTTTTCTCAGTACCTTCTCCAGCTGTTCAATACCGACTGCGATGTCCTCAGTCGGTGGGAAGTACTGGCTGACGACGTGTAATTCTGAATCCCCGTCACTAACCTGCACGCATACGCAGTGTGTTGTGGACAACTCGGTGATTTCGAGCGGCGTTAGGTATTCTGACTTAACCCCAATAGCTGCCATTGGCGGGTCATCCTTCGATCCCCGAGAGGCAATCGCGACCCCCGTACCGAGATCAGGTATTTTCCCGTCGATGCTATATGGCTCTTGCATGAGCAAGATTTCATCGCCACTAGCACCCATTAGTTGCCTAATCTCGTAGGGGACTGTTTTGGATCGCTGCATATTATGTTGCAGAATCCGTATTCCCCTGTTTCTCCAATAATCCCGTCCGTTTCTGTTTTGTGTATTATTCATAATTAGTTCTTGAAACAATTATTTCCAGGGCTCTCTTGTATACGGGGCAGTCGGCACTGGAGGCCGCGTGATCTCCTTTTTTCCCAGCCTTTCTGCAGTTGACGCAGGTGACGTTTTTGTCTTTGCTCGTGCATTGCTTAGTGCTGTGTCCACTATCCGCGCAGTGTGCGCAGATTTCGTAGTTTAGTCTGCAATGCTTTGCTATGTGGCCGATTCCTTGGCATTTAAAGCATCGGCTAACGGCTATGTAATCGCTAACCTTGCAGGCGTTCCAGGAAATAAATACCTTGCTAGCNAAGTAACTTATCCCTTACCTGGGGGGGGGTACTTCCAGTACCCAGTTGGTCTCTTTGGAGTCCTTTCGGCCAGTTCTGAAGCAGAATCGAATGGCCGCGACGTCCTCTTCTGTTAGCCTGTCCTGATTTTGCTTCCTGATGCAGACCAGTAGTTCCTTCTCCGGGATTTCCCGCGGTACGTCGTATAGTATAACACGGGATAGTTTCCTTTGGGGCGTGCTGGTTTTCAGTCCAGCCTCCTTTAACTTCGCGTTTTCCGTGAACGCCTTTAAGCCCTCCGGCTTCGCCGTTTCCACGACGAGGCCGTTCCCACTAATTTTCTTCACTGCAGTGACCTGAATGCCCTTCTTGCGCGGATTCACTAGCGTGAAGACAACTTCTTGCGCTTCTTCACTCGTTTTTATTTCACAGTCCTCCGGGTTTGGACGAATTATCACAGCGTTCCTCGGTGGTCTTACCGCGATTTGTCCTACTTTGTTATTTTTCATCTTAACTTTCTCCGCGTAGGAGGGTTGCCTCGGCTCCGTCGTAGCTGTTTTCCTAACTGCGGTCCCCAGACGCTTGCTAGTTTGCAGCGTTTTGTTGACGGCGGTCAGTATCTCATTGTCCTTCTTCTTGGAGTCGGAGCTTTGTTCCAATTTACCGCTTAGGTAACTATTGTGGAGGAGAAGGTCCTCCACTATGCCCCTCATGTCCGTAAAATACCGCATAATAATTGCGGTTTGTTCTTTGTTGACCTTCTTATTTGGGTCTAGGCAGAAGGCTAACATATTCTTCTCGATCTTTCCTGCCTGTGCTCTTAAGTCGGGCACAGGGGGTGGTTCCTTCGCTGGTGGTAGCGGTGGCTGTTGTTTCCCTTCTTTCCCCTTGTCCTCATCCTCAGTCCTCTTCCTTTTCTTTTGTTCGGGGCTTCTACCGGGATGCGACTTGGGCAGATAAGACCAAAGTCCTACCTGCCCCCGAATAAGCAACGACCCCCCAGGGCCCCATAGTACGACCGTTGAGAAGCGGCATACCGCGGGGACCCTGAGGGATGGCAGTTCGCAGCTAAGTCCAGCGGCGTATTGCTTTTCTGGCGTACGCGACTAAGTCCAGCGGCGTATTGCTTTTCAGCAAACGCCGCCAGACCCATCACTTATTGCCTTCCGAGCACATACACCGACAAGGCCAGCGGCGCCCCACCACCCTTTCAAGGGAGACAAGTACGTCACTAATCAAATGACGAGGCATTTGGCTAATACCTGTGGAACCCAAAAGGGTTCCATACTTCCGAGGTATATCCCCCTCGTAGGGAGTTAAAATAATAACATTTGCTTGTAATGAAATTACTGCAAATTAATAAATAGGACATACACATTGTATATAAAATAAATAATTTCAATAAGTTCTTATTTACAATTTTCTTAATAAATTAACACATAAATTAAAAAATTTTTATTTACAATATCTGGGTTATTTATCATCTAAAAATATATTACAAATCTCTATGGAGCTTCTCAAAACATTTAAAACTAATGTTTTTATTGTGTGGTCACCGATACCCATAAGCTTGAGACTTCTCTCAGTGGAGGGTGTTATTGCACCACGACTGCCCAAAACCACCGGCACTACTTCTCCCTTGCTGACATTAAACTTGGCCTTTAGATGGTTGAGGCAAGGCTGGTACTTGTCGACCTTTTCTTTTTCCGCTTTAGAGAGGTAATCCTTATTCTCATAGCGGACGGTAACGTCGACTATGAGTACCCTATCCTCGTTTTTAACTACGAGGTCGGGCTTATAAAGGACACCTCCCACTTTTATCGTAGGTTCGACAAACACCTCGTTCTTCTTTCTCAAATTATCAGCAAGGGTCATTTTGGCTTCATCATGCCGCTTAATCCTCAGACCTTTAGTGTATTGACACAGCCCGAGTATATGTCCAAGGGTCTCGGGCTGGGCTCGACATTTTCTACAGGCTACATCAATGTTCTTGTCGGCCCGTGCCAATACCGCTCTTGTTCCAAAGGTATTGGTCCTGAGTTTAAGGGCATCAATGTACCGCGACGGCTTGAGCAGCTTATAGTCCGTAAGCCACACGTTGCCAGTTCTGTTCCTCGAGAAGTCAAGAACACCCTGTCCTTGACTCCTCAAATCGGCCCACTGTCTTATATGCGCGGCCTTTAATCTCTTTCTGGCTTTTTCAATGTCCTCCAAAGAGGCTGGCCAATTAATACGCAGGGAATTAGCGATCTTTCTTAGTTTTGCATCGCTGCGCTCGTCAACCAGGCCGGAAACCGCTGGGTCGGTCGACCCCTTGATGTTTATTGCACTCTTGAGGGTGCCGAGTTTGACCAAATGCTCAAATCTCGGCAACCCTAGCCCCCCCCCCCCAACTTTTAGGGGCATAAAAGAAACCAGTGGCAGTTGAAGGCACCAGATGGAATATGGCCTTAACTTCCTGTCTGACCTCGCTATCCAGCAATCTAAGGACGCTGTCGCCCGGCGGGTTAATCAAAAGGTGGTATATATACTTGGGGAATATATAGGAGGTGATCAATTCGAGCTTCTGGCATGGTTTGAGAGAGAGCTTTCTGACTCTCCTCATCATGCTCAGAAGCTCGGGCACTATTATGCCACAGTGGACGCCCTTCCAAGGCCCCATTTTGGTGCCTAGGTACTTGAAGGCCTCGCCGGGATCGACTGTTGGGATGGTGTTATTCCCAATTTTAACATTAGGATCCTGGATAAACCAGGTATCTCTTTTGGCCACTATTTGGAAAGCTTGGCTTTTTTCCCGCGAGATGGACATTCCGAGGCCATTCAAATACCCACAGAGCATATCCACTTGGCGTTGTGCTTCCCCAACATCGGCGCCGAGCAACACAACGTCATCTGCGAATGCCAGAACAGGAATCTTTCTACTTTCATTTACATTTATGCCACTGGTTTGCTGGTCAATCATTTCCAACAGCGGCTCCAAACACAAGTTGAAGAGTAGCGGCGACAGGGGGTCACCCTGCTTAACACCCCTGAGAATCTCGATCTCGACCCCCATTTGATCTTTAGCTCTTATCTTAGTTTTAATATTTTTATACATATTGTCGACTAAGTCGACAATGGGGGCCGGCACTCCCTTCCTAGACAGGCAAGGCTTTATCGCCGAATGGGGCACTGTGTCAAAGGCTTTGGAGATATCCACAATAGTGAATACCCCGCCTTTCTCTTTTTTGCTATAGTCCAAGGCAGCGCTCAACAGATCTATCTTTATTTTACAACCGCTTTCCGCGGTGAAACCTTTCTGCCTAGGACTTAACACAATGCCCTTCCTTATCCTCCCGTCAATAATGGAGGAGAAAATACGGCCGAGAATGGGACCTATGGTAATAGGCCTCCAATTCTCGACTTGGCTGCTTGGCCTATTTGGCTTAGGTATTAAGGTAGTCCTATTTTCTTTCCATGCAGGAGGAAAATAGGAACAATAACATAAAATGTTATATAACTTGGCCAATATTGTAGGCAGGCCAGGAATCAACAGGTGTTCTTTTATGAGGCCGTCTGGCCCTGCCGCAGCTTTCTTTCTTATTTTACTAATTCTCCCCCCTACATCCTCTTCATTAATCGGCGGGAAGATCTCACATAAGGACAGCTCGGAGGCTCCACTACTTGGCATTGGGGCATTCGTTGGTCCAGTTTGGCCCCACAATTCATCGTAGAGCCTCCTCTCTTCCGTGGCTTCAGGTGGTTCTCTCGCCTGCTGGAGGAAGGCCTGATCGTTACTCGTTACAGCTTCAGCCAACCTCTTGGGGTTTTCCAGGAACAACTCCTGGCAACGTGCATATGAGTATTTTTTCCTTGCATTCCGACTTTTCTTCTTTTTCTCGTGACCAATCCTTGTTTTTAATCTCTTATTTTCTTTTTCAATTTTATAAATTTTCTTTATAGCTCCATAGAGCGTCGCAATGAAATCATTTATTCCGCTCTCAAGGGATTCCCTACTCTCCTTGAGAGCAACCCAGATATTCATCAACCGTATGTGAACCCACCTTAAAACAGGTGGCACATCGGCATGTTTATTTATAGCTTGCTCCAATTGGAGCCTCCAATTATTAAAATCCGTTTCATTGCTCTCGCTGATTCCAGGCTCTTCAAGACGCACATTGCCTGGATCAACGTGACCACACCCTCCCTCTGTTACCTGGGTAACCTCCTGAGAGCCCCCGTCCTCACCAACTAATCTCAGCTTCTTTCGCTGATATTTTATCTGGTCTATTGTCTTGTTGGTGAGGATTTCACTGATCTTTTTGTTGGGGTGTCTGTGATCCTTGAACTGCTCACAGAGCTCTCTCAGGAGAGTCACCTCCTCGAACGTCTATCCCCTTTCTGGGGGATCTTCTCCTCTTCTCTTGACGTTCCTAACGGCAGGGTGTGCATGCCGCTCGTGGGTAGACAGCCCTCTTTGCGTTCCAAAGCTCATGGGGCAGGCCTCGCATTTATAAAGGCCTACAGGCTTTTCATTGGGGCCTTTGCAATGAGGCAGATGACATCTGGCCCCATGAAGCTTGGAGAAGCCTTTACCACAATCTCTACATTTCCACTCCAAGAGGGCTGTTGTATGATGTTGATCAAGGTGCCTGCCCAAGTCCGCCAGCGATAGGAAGAAAAGGTGGATTTCCCTTTTCTGACATATGGGACAGGCAACCTGATAACCCACGATCGGTACCGTAATCTCATAAATCATATCCTGGGACATAGCCAAGTCGTCATCAAAGGTCCCCTCCAAAGCGGAAGAATCCGCCACGGCACCTCCGGGACCGAGAGGTGCCGCGTCCGAGGCATGAGTATTTTCATCCCTTTGCATTACTAACTTTATTTTGTGCTCCTAGTTATCTTTTCCATCTCATATCCAAGCTTGCAAGGTCGTCATCGGTATTCCAATCGAAGGAACGCGTTCCTTATTTTTGGGATTTAATCCCTATCTTTCACGATGATGGTGGTGGCATCGTTGATCGGCAAGCCGATTGATGGTATTTGGCTTTCGCTCCTTCGGCGCTGCACTCCGTTTGGCCATGCCAGCTGCATCCGGGGGGAATACACCCCGCGCTAATGCAGCGAGCATGTTACCGGCGGTACCACGAGGAGGTAGGAGTGCAACTTGGGCAGATAAGACCTAAATCTTACCTGCCCCTGAGTAAACAACAACCCCCCAGGGCCCGGCCGTACAACCGTTAAAAAGCGGCATACTTCCGGGATCCTGAGGGTTGGCAGTTCGCAGCTAAGTCCAGCGGCGTATTGCTTTTCCAGCGTACGCGACTAAGTCCAGCGGCGTATTGCTTTCCGGCAAACGCAACCAGGCCCAGCCGCACCATTGCCTTCGGCACGTCGCTGACTAGCCGCAATTTGCATTCCGAGCACCTACACCGCTAAGTCCAGCGGCGTATTGCTTTCCAGCAAGAGCCACCAGACCCGTCACTTATTGCTTTCCGAGCACATACGCCGACAAGGCCAGCGTCGCCCCACCACCCCTTCAAGGGAGACAAGTACGTCACTAAAATGACGAAACATTTGGCAATTCTTCTATGATCCCCGAAAACGGGGTCCACACTTCCGAGGTAACCCCCTCGTAGGGACTAAAATATTAATATTGCCATATAATTGCATCGCAATTTTCGGCAATGTTTAAAGCCCTTTTTGATGTATATAATAAATAAATAAGTATGTATAAGTTCTTATGTAGAATTTGATTTGTAATAGATAATAAATAAATAAATATAAAATAAAATAAAATAAACAGCGCTTAAAATTATGGGCCATTAATTATCTAAAAAGATGTTACACATCTCTATGGAACTTCTTAGTACGTTCATGACAAGGGTTTTTATGTCATGCTTAGCGATACCTAGTTCTTTGAGGGTTTGCTCCGTTTTAGGCGTTATAGCGCCCCTACTGCCCAGGACAATGGGTAGCACCCGGCCTCCACCGACGCCAAATTTCTCTTTCAAATATTTTATGCATGGCGTGTATTTATCGACCTTTTCCTTTTCGGCTTTCGAGAGGTAATCCTTATTCTCGTAGCGGACAGTAACGTCGACCACGAGAGCCCTTTCCTCGTTTTTAATTACGAGGTCGGGTTTAAAGAGATCACCCCCACCGTCAAGGTAGGTTCGATAAATACCTCGTTGTTTCTCTTCAGCCTGTCGGCGAGTATGGACTTAACTTCATCGTGCCTTTTTATTCTTAGTCCTTTAGTGTATTGGCACAACCCCAATATGTGTCCTAGGGTTTCTGGTTGGGCTCGACATCTTCTGCAGGTAACGTCTATCTTCTTGTCGGCCCGTGCCAATACCACTTTAGTCCCGAACGTATTTGTCCTGAGCCTAAGGGCATCGATAAATCTCGATGGCTTGAGCAAATTATATTCCTCAAGCCATATATTGCCAGTGCTGTTCTTCACGAAGTCAGAGACACCTTGCCCCTGACTCCTCAATTCCGCCCACTGCTTAACGTGGGTTGCCTTCAATCTTCTCCTTGCTTTTTCTAAGTCTTCCAAAGAAGCTGGCCAATTGATCCTTAACTAGTTTGCGATCTACTTTAGCTTTTTGTCTTCGTCTTCGCCAATTAAGCCGGAGACAGTTGGATCGATCGAGTTCTTGATTTTAATTGCTGCCTTGAGGGTGCCGAGCTTTACAAGATGTTCGAACCTCGGCAACCCTAATCCCCCACAAGACTTCGGGGCATAAAAGAACCCAGTGGCAGTTGATGGCACTAGATGGAGTATGGCCTTAATCTCCTGCCTGACCTCACCGTCCAGCAACTTTAGCACGCTGTCGCTCGGCGGATTTACAAGAAGATGGTAAATATAGCGGGGAAATATAAATTTCGTTAGTAACTCGATCTTTTGGCATGGCTTGAGAGAGAGCTTTCTAACTCTTCTCATCACGCTCGAAATCTCGGGCACTATCACTCCACAATGGACACCCTTCCAAGGCCCCACTTTGGCGCCTAGATACCTGAACGCCTGATCGGGATCAACTGTGGGGATGCTTTCCTCCCTGAGCATGATGGTGGGCTCTTCTACATACCAAGTGTCCTTCTTAGCAATTATTTGAAACACTTGACTCTTGTCCCGGGAGATGGTCATTCCCAGGTCGCTCAGGTAACTTTGGAGTGCGTCCACTTGGCGCTGCGCTTCCCCTTCGTCTTCGCCGAGCAAAACAACGTCGTCGGCGAAGGCCAGGACAGGCACCTTTCTTGTATCACTTACATTAATGCCACTGGTGTTCTCCTCGATCGTTTCCAAGAATGCCTCCAGACATAAATTAAAAAGCAGCGGCGACAAAGGGTCACCCTGCTTCACTCCTCTAAGGATCTTAATTTCGACCCCTATATTACCATTAGCTCTAATTGTTGTATGGCTTCCTCTGTAAATATTATCTATTAAGTCAATAATAGGGGCCGGCACACCCTTTCTCGCCAGGCAAGGTTTTAATGCCGAGTGGGGTATCGTATCGAAGGCTTTAGAGATATCCACAATAGTGAATACTCTGCCCTTATTTCTTTTGCTGTAACTTAAGGCAGCGCTCAACAGATCAATATTGATTTTACATCCGTTCTCGGATGTAAAACCCTTCTGCCTCAAGTTAAATACAACACCCCTCCTGACTCTTCCGTCCAGGATGGAGGAGAAAATTCGGCCGAGAATGGGGCCTATTGTTATAGGCCTCCAATTCTCGACTTGGCTGCTCGTTTTATTCGCCTTCGGAATTAACGTGGTTCTATTTTCCTTCCATACAGAAGGGAAAAAGGAACCATAGCACATAATATTATAGATCTTTGCCAATATAATTGGCAGGCCAGGGATCATCAAATCATCTTTAACAAAGCCGTCTGGTCCTGCCGCAGCCTTTTTCCTTATTTTATTAATTCTCTCCGCCACATCCTCAGCGGTTATTGGTGGGAATAACTCAGTTATTGAGAGTCCAGGGGCCCTATTTGTAGGAATAGGAACGCTTTCTGGCCCCGTCTTTCCCCACAGATCATTGTACAGCTTTCTAATTTCCGCCGCTTCTGGTGGTTGCCTGGTCGGTTCCAGGTATGCCTGGTCATTATTTATAATTGCCTCTGCCAGCTTTTTCGGACATTCATTAAATAGCTCTTGGCATCGAGCATAAGAGTATCGCTTTTTGGAATTCCTGCTATTTTTCTTGTTCTTTTTCCCTTTTATAACCCGTTTTTCGTTACTGTTCTTGCAGGAGTTCTTAACTTGTTTGATAGCTCCATAGAGAGATGTAACAATAAGATCATTAATTCGATCTTCTAATAATTCATTCAAATCTTTGTATATGGCCCATATATCAATTATTCGTCATACACGAAGTGCATAACTTCCCTTGAAACAGGGGGCATTTCTACCGGCGCTGTTATACTATTGTCTAATTGGAGCCTCCATTCTTGGATCAGCTCCTCGTCGTTATTCCCGCTAAAAACAGGCTCTTCAAAATACGCATTGCCTGAATTAACGGGATCGCACCCTCCCTCTGTTGCCTGGGTAACCTCTTGGGAGCTCGCCTCACCAACTAAACTTAATTTTCTCCTTTGATATTTAATTTGATCGATTGTCTTGTTGGTGAGGACTTTCTGAATTTCTTTATTGGGATGCCTATGATTTCTATAGACCTCCCAGAGCTCTCTCAAGAGGGTCACCTCTTCTACTTTCCAGTCTTTTTTATTTTCGTTTTCATCTCTTCCAGGGGGGTCCGCTCCCCTTCTTTTGGCATTTCTAGCGGCAGGGTGCGCATGCTGCTCATGAGTGGATAGCCCTCTCTGGGTTCCGAAGCTCATGGGGCAATTTTCACACTTGTAGGCCCCTGTTTCTTTCTGAATTGGCCCACTACATTTTGGTATATAGCATCTAGCCCCATGAAGCTTCGGGAAGCCTCTTTGACATTGCAAACATTTCCACTGTATGAGGGCTTCCAAATGATGTTGGTCGAGGTGCCTATCCAAGTCTGACAGGTTTAAAAAGAAAAGGTGCACTTCCCTTTTCTCGCAGACCGGACAGGCAACTTGATTACTCACGAGCGGAACATTTATCTCATAAACCGGGGACGAAGCCGGGTCATCAATCATGGTCCCCTCCCTAGCGGAAGAATCCGCCACAGCACCTCCGGGACCGAGAGGTGCTGCGTCCGAGGCATTGTCATTATCCAAGTCGAATTTTATATTTGTTTGTGTACTCATTTAGTCAATTCCATCCGTATGCCAAATCATATCCATGGACGTGCCAGTCGTCAACAGATCCGAAGGAACGAGTTCCTTTTATTAAATTAATTGTTTTTATTTCCAAATTTCACGGTTAATACCGTTATCAGCAAGCCGAGTAGATTTTTCAATTGGCGTCTTTCGCTCCTTCGGCGCCGAACTCCGTTTAGCCATGCCCGCTGCATCCGGGGGGAATACACCCCACGCCGATGCAGCGGACATGTTACCGGCGGTACCACTAGGAGGTAGGAGTGCGACTTGAGCAGATAGGACCACGATCCTACCTGCCCCCGAGCACCCATGACCCCCCAGGGCTCCGCGGCACACCGTTAAATAGCGGCATACCGCTGGGGCCCTGAGGGATGGCAGTTCGCAGCTAAGTCCAGCAGCGTATTGCTTTTCCGGCGTATGCGGCTGAGTCCAGCGGCGTATTGCTTTCTAGCAAACGCACCAGACCCGCCACTTATAGCCTTTCAAGCACACACGCAGACAAGGCCAGCGGCGCCCCACCACCCCTTTAAGGGAGACAGTACGTCACTAAAATGACGAGACATTTGGCAATTCTTCTATGATCCCCGAAAACGGGGTTCACACTTCCGAGGTATATCCCCCTCGTAGGGAATAAAATTTATGTCTGCCATTAATTGCAAGCAATTTTGGCAACACTTAAATACTAATAATAAATTATTGTATAACAATAAATAAATAAATAAATTAAGTTCCTATGTACAATTAATAATTATAAAATGCATAGCATTAATAATTTATTGATTAAATTCATATGGGCTTTTATTCATCTAGAAATATATTGTACATCTCTATGCTACTTCTTGGGACATTCAAGGAAATTGTTTTCAGCTCTTTTTCGGTGAGACCCAAAAGCTTGAGGATCCTAATGGTGTTAGGCGTGATTGCTCCTCTGCTGCCCAAAACCACCGGTAAGACCTCACCCTCGTCGACTCTAAATGTTCTTTTTAAATGCTCCAAACAAGGTAAGTATTTATTTATCTTTTCTTCTTCGGCCTTAGAGAGGTAGTCCCTGTTCTCGTAGCGGACAGTAACATCGACCACGAGAACCCTTTCCCCGTTTTTAATTATGAGATCCGGTTTTAAGAGGCCCCCCTCAGTTCTTAAAGTAGGCTCGACAAATACCTCGTTGGACTTATCCTTTCTTAATCTTTCAGCGAGGATGGTCTTTACCTCATCGTGCCGCTTAATCCTCAGAGCCTTAGTGTATTGGCACAGCCCTAGTATATGTCCAAGGGTCTCGGGCTGGGCACGACATTTTCTACATGTGACATCCATTTTCTTGTCGGCCCGTGCCAATACCGTTTTAGTTCCAAAGGTGTTGGTTCTGAGTCTAAGGGCATCAACGAATCTTGATGGCTTGAGCAGACTATGATCCTCAAGCCACACGTTGCCAGTTTTACATCTTGCGAAGTCAGGAACGCCTTGCCCTTGACTTTTCAATTCGGCCCATTGGCCAATATGGGCAGCCTTTAACCTTTTTCTTGCCCTCTCTATGTCATCCAAGGAAGCTGGCCAGTTGATCCTTAAGGAGTTGGCTATTGATTTCAGCCTCCTGTCCGTCTCCAAGTCAATCAGCTCAGAGACCGCTGGATCGATCGAACTTTTCATTTTTAAAGCGCTTTTTAGGGTTCCGAGCTTGATAATATGCTCAAACCTCGGTATCCCTAGCCCTCCACAGACCTTGGGGGCATAGAAGAAACCGGTTGCGGTCGATGACACCAAGTGCAGAATTGCTTTAATTTCCTGTCTGACCTCGCTATCCAGCAATTTTAATACGCTGTCGCTAGGCGGACTTACTAAAAGATGGTAAATGTAACGAGGGAAGATGTATTTAGTTAATAATTCGAGCTTCTGACCCGGTTTGAGAGAGAGTTTTCTGACTCTTCTCACCACGCCCAGAAGCTCAGGCACTATAATGCCACAGTGAACGCCCTTCCAGGGTCCTATTTTAGCACCCAAATACCTGAAGGCCTCGTCAGGGTCAACTGTTGGGATGTTGTTCTCCCCAATCTTGATCTCTGGTTCCTCTATGAACCAGGTGTCTCTTTTAGCCACAACCTGAAAGGTTTGGCATTTCTCCCTCGAGATGTTCATACCAAGGTCCCTCAGATACTTGTGGAGAACGTCCACTTGGCGTTGTGCGTCCCTCACGTCTGCGCCCAGCAAGACAACGTCATCTGCGAAGGCCAGCACAGGAACTTTTCTTTTATCGTTAACATTGATGCCACCGGTCTCTTCTTCGATCGCATCAAGCAGTGGCTCTAAGCACAAATTAAACAACAGTGGTGACAAAGGGTCCCCCTGCTTAACTCCTCTTTGGATCGCTATTTCAACTCCCACATCATCGCCTGTTCTAATACAAGTTTTTGTATCTTTATACATATTCGTTATCAGGCTGATGATGGGGGCAGGCACGCCTTTCCTCTCCAGGCAAGGCCTGAGCACCGAATGAGGCACTGTATCAAATGCTTTGGAGATATCCACAATTGTGAATACCCCCCCCCTTTGTTTCTTTTGCTGTAATTGAGGGCAGCATTTAGTAATTCAATATTGATTTTACATCCATTTTCGGATGTAAAACCTTTCTGCCTCATATTTAATACAGTGCCTTTTCTGATCCTCCCGTCGACAATAGAAGAGAAGATTCTGCCGAGAATGGGACTTATCGTAATTGGTCTCCAATTCTCGACTAGGCTGCTAGGCTTATTAACTTTTGGAATAAGCGTTGTTCTATTCTCCTTCCATACAGAAGGAAAATAAGAACAAACGCATAAAATATTATATAATTTAGCCAAAATTGCGGGCAGGCCAGGAATCGTTAGGTGTTCGCTTTTTAATCCGTCAGGCCCTGCCGCAGCCTTTTTTCTGATTCTGCTTATTCTCTCTGCGACCTCCTCTGCCGTTATCGGCGGGAACATCTCCTTTATAGGAAGCTCGGGGGCTCCATCGCCCGAGATCGGGGCATTAACACATCCTGTCTCGCCCCATAAGTTATTATAGAGCCTCCTTACTTCCGCGGCTCCAGGCGGTTGTCTGGAAGGTTCCAGGTATGCCTGATCATTATTAACCACGGCATTTGCCAGTCTCCTTGGGCATTCATGAAACAGATCCTGGCAACGAGCGTAGGAGTACCGTTTCCTTGAATTCCTATTTCTTTCATTTCTCCGACTTGTTTTTCTAAGTATTTTATTTTTCTTTTTCTTTTTATTGTCCTCTGTCTCCAAATTATTTAATTCTTTTATTATGGAGTATAGAGATGTGCTAATATAATTATCAATTTTTGTAAATAAGGTCTCTTCGGACCTTTTAAAAATAGCCCATATGCTCGTCAACTCTCTAAGTACTCTTCTTAAAACAGAAGGTACTTCGGTTGGCTTGCAAATTTCATTTATTAAGAGGAGCTTCCATTCTTGAATAGCCTCCTCATCATTTATTATTCTCATGGTGTCAGGCTCAATTACTTGCGCATTGCCTGAACCAACGAGATCGCACCCTCCCTCTGTTGCCTCTTGAGTGACCTCTTGAGAGCTCGATGCCTCACCAACTAAGTTTAATTTCCTTCTCTGATACTTAATTTGGTCTATTGTTTTGTTGGTGAGGATCTTACTAATTTCTTTATTGGGATGTCTATGATGTTTGTAGACTTCCCAGAGCTCCTTCAAGAGAGCCACTTCTTCTACTTTCCAATTTTTGCTTTCATATTCTTGGGGGTCCACCATACCCCTTCTTTTTATATTTCTCAAGGCAGGGTGCGCATGCCGTTCGTGGGTGGAGAGCCCTCTCTGCGTCCCGAAGCTCATGGAGCAAGCTTCACATTTGTAATTTCCTGTCTGTATTTGACTAGGGCCACTACACTTCGGTATATGGCACCTAGCTCCATGAAGCTTCGGGAAGCTTCTCCGACAATATAAACATTTCCAATTTA
>JACXIO010000119.1:0-13622 GCA_014737335.1 Bombus polaris | reverse complement strand
GAGAAGTGAGAGTGAGTCGAGAGTTTAGAGTTGATCGAGACGTCGAAGAGTAGAGTCGTAGAGTTGATCGAGACGTCGAAGAGTAGAGTCGTAGAGTTGATCGAGACGTCGAAGAGTCGAGTCGAGAGAACTGAGCGAGTCATTAGTGTTGTAGAGTTGTTGAGTTGTAGAGTTGTTGAGTTGTAGAGTTGTTGAGTTGCTAGAGTCGCTAGAGTCGTTAGAGTCGTTAGAGTCGTTAAAGTGTTATCAAATAACTGTGGAGTTATTTGATATAGATACGAGTATTGTAATTAGTTCCAGTTAAGCAAATATCGTTTTCTGTTAAATTTATACCTGTATATTTATTTATATATTAATAAATTGTAATAATCGGGAAAAATTTATATTCTTAATTTTCACGATATTACATTATATTGCGACTCCTCCTTCTGGATTCCTGATAAGTTCACCGCCTATTCCTATCCTTTCCTCAAAGACGTTCTCTAGGAAACCTACTCTGTCTCTTTGAAACGTGTACCTGAATTACGAAAGTGTGTGAAGTCTTTGACTGTTTGTGGCAAATACCTGGGGAAATCGACAACGATAAGATGACGAAGTAGTTGTAACATCAAACCAAATCTCAATCCACAACAGAGACCAGGCCACACACCGAGGGCAAGGTGGCATCCAGTTGCCTACGTATCCTTACTGTGTACCCTCAATAGTCTTAATATAAGGACTCACCAATAAATCTTGTCATTTTCATAGTTAAGGTCTTTCAGACCAAAAACAAGCGTTTTCTATTTGCAGTGTTCTTTACATTTTGTTTGCTAGGGAAGTTAGTTTTCTCACGTTCGGTATTATCCGTTAGCAACTTTCTCTCAAGGGCGGCTAAGACCCATCCTAGTCCACCAGGGTTCTTGTGCTCCAATCAAAAGCAATGTCTATCGCTCTCGCTTTCCTAAACAAAATTGTCCTTAACGAATCAGCTCATCTCGTGGCCTCAGACACACCCACCCCTAGCTTTCCTTCGCCACAACAGCGTCAATAAAACGCAGTCAGTCTCTATCTTTAGAGGAATCAACATCATTTACCCAGTTACTACCCTTAGACCGGTCGCGTACCTAGCGTATCAGTGTAACTAGGTTTTACATAAAATTGTTGGCGTGAGTTGTGATTTACGTGTGTTAATTCAGTGTATATTCCATTATGATTGCTGAATGCATAATAAAGTTTAATAAAGTGCAAAATTGATAGTTGTGCTACGACCCAGCTATTCTTTTTTATCATCCAACCTTCAACTTTACGTGACATAGTGATGGCTACGTGTGAAAGAACAGAATATACACAAATTTTATTCAAACTATACTCGGTATTTGAGGATAAGTTTTAACGAAAACTGATACGCCTGTGTATTTCATTCACAATAGCAATGTTTGTAAAAGCAAAAACTTTTATTTCAATACGAAAGATCGAATGATCAAAATACTTTGTAGCGGTACTAGACAGTAAATTTTCCAACAGTTTCTGTCACGTGGCTCTCTACACAAAGACCCTATTCTGCGGACAAGATGATTGTCAGATGTCGATACATCCTCACAGTATATTTTCAGCTAGCCTAAGGACCCGCTATAAATCTTACGATTTATTTAGCTAAGGTCTAAATAGTCTTTGCCTTAACAGTCCGTAAATCTATCTCACCTACTACGGGAGGATACGGGAAATCCGCTTTTCTCATGTACGATGCTTCCCGATAGCAACTTTCTCTCAAGGGCGGTTAGCATCCTTCTTCAACCACCGACATAGAAATTAATCAATTAACAGTAACGTCCATTTCCCTCACTTTCCGAACGAAGGCTTTCTTTGACGAATCCGATGATCTCGTATCCTTAGACACACCCCATCATAGTTTTCCTCTGCAGTATCATCGTGACGGAAAGTCAGTAGTTAGACGTCAGTCCGAGTCGATAGTTGGTAGTTAGCAGTAATAATTGATCCGAGTTTCTCGACATCTTAAGCAATCATCATTCGAATTTGTAATCGCGAACCGCTAATAATAATCGCGAGTTCTACGCAAAGTGTACATATAGAGTATATGTTAATAAACATATACTGTTAAATACACTCAAGTGTTTCTTTCGCACCTATCACGACCTATCCACCTCAACTTCTTTGTCATAAAACCTTAAATAGAATTTGAAAAATACGATAAACGAATACAATTAATAGATAAAGAACATATTTAGTTACTGACGGGGCATTAAAGCTATAAAAAAAGTTTTAACAAAAATTGTTTGACTTAAAGGGGACATCATGTAGCGTAAGTGACTTTTCTGCAGATCCAGCAGTGGAAGAGATTTAAAAGCCAACTTCACTTTCTTAAATCGAACCATATATTTCTGCATGCATCTTGACGTTTCCTATAAAAAAGTATTAATCTATTCAAGTCAGGAAACTATTATTAGATTATATAGATATTTTAACTTTAATTTATGAAATTTAATGTATTAACGTATTAAAATTATTAATGTATTAAAGAATATATGGTTGTATGCAAAAAGATGAAATTGACCTTAAAATCTCCCTCGCTACTAGTAGCAAAAAAATAATTTGCACCATATGATGTCCTAAAGATAAAGAGATATTTTTGATAATCTTAATCGTTAATATCCTACCGTTCCTATTAAACACTTTGTATATTTATCATCTTATTTTTTAAAATTCAAGTAATTATTCTAAAAGTTGTCTCGATAACTGTAAGGTAATTACTCTAAAATTATTCCTCAAAATGTCAGATAATTATCTAGTAAATAGATACATACACTATCTTTAATTTATATTATTTTTAACCACTAGAAACAAAAATTTACACATCTAAAGTGTTTGAAAGGAGAACGTTTAGCTGCACACTCATTGTTCCTTTAGAAAATATTAAACGCAGTAAAACGTATAAAACAACGATTGGGGAAAGCATGTAGATTCCGTGGAAATTAATTATTAATATAACGACTTCATTCTTTTCCGAAAGATCTAAAGATATATTATGTAGCAAACCTGTTATTACTATCGATATTTACGACAGCTATTGAAACTATTAGACGTTATTCAATAAATTAATATTATAACGATAAAAGATTTGATAAATGATATTTGACAGCGTAACAATTAATGATCGCTAAACATATGATGAATTTTACTTTATAATTTCTTATATATCCTTCCGATTCTGGCAAGTAATCGATTTATTTTTGACGAAAGGACACGATTGCGCAACACAAATCAACAAAGAGAGTTATTTAGTGGAAACCTCCGTCAATGTTGTTATCCTGTGAAATGGGCGCGCAATTCCGCATCACCTTGCTCGACGAGAGTATCCCACCTCCACAGAGGATCCCGAGGGAATCAGAAGGACTCCGATCGTTAAAGAGACACCGTGAATTCTCTCCTGACCGCCTGATACGGTAGTCCCGGATTTTGGGCAAATCGGAAGTTTTTCTAGCTTCTAGTTAAGCCGAACAGGCGTATTTCCCGATATCTTCGAATAGCAGCGTCGACAGCCGATTCGGATTTAAGATTCTGTAAGATGCAAGAATTTCCTAGAGAAGAATGACATTGTATCGATGAAAAATCGTTTCGTATTCAAAAACGATTTAAAGGGGTCGTCAAATGATTGAGCGAGCGAGTCCGTCGATCTCCAACGTCGATTTCTCTTTACCTTTCTACCGAATTGTCCTTCGATATTCTTGTCTTTCACAGTATCAATTATGCTAGCCCGTTGGGTCAAAAGCATTTTCATCGGTCTCCGCATACGTCGTTATAAACAGGAAGACATGTAACGAGTGGAGCACCCTTAGCCCACATCGATACTGCACTAACACAGAAACATTTATCGACGCCGTGCCACCGCGACACAGTTTCACTACGCACTGGTACTAACATCCTTTTCCTAATAACAACACGAATTCGCTTTGAACAAGACTTCCCGCATTAACGCGTTTGTTGCTAATTGCATTCTCATTACGTACGTTCTTTGTTTCAGACTTACTTCTATATCCTAAAATTTTATAACTATATTTAACATAAATCATATTTATTTTTACAAAATTTCCTGACTTTTAATGAAATTCGAAATATTTAATCGAAATCACACGCATATAAAACTAAATGTCGATTCAAAAATTTTGCAATAAATGGGTTAAACAGGGAAGAACTTATTACGTGATCCTTACAATTGTTATGTCTCTGCAAGATGATTGTGACTTGTATGTAATTCATAAATTACAAAGAAGTTGAGCTCCACAAACGATAAGATAAAAAGTAAATTTATAGCATGTACGTACATTGCACATATTTATTTCCGTAAATGTAACGTGACATTGAAAAAGACATCCAGATGATGGCGTTCAAGAAAGATATTAATTTAAGAGTAAGGGGTATTAATATCCATAAATCGTTTTCAAATAACTGAACGTAATTGGAAACATTTAAACTTGTTATGATCTTCGGATTTTTATATATTAATCTTGTTCTCATTTTAGCAAACAAAATAGCTTTCTGATATTGTAGGATGTTTAATGCAAAATTGGAATGAAAAATCCTACATTCGTATTTTGTTCAAACTCCAGATACTTTTTAGTGTTGACAAAAAGAAATAGAAATTGGATCGAAAATAATTAAAAGAATATAGCAGAATTAAAACTGTAACTAGACATTATACAATCACAATTCATATGTGACAGATTCCTTTTAGTTCCTCGGCTTTCGTGTAAAATGACAAGACGTAGAAAGAGAACAGGAATTTAAACTAATTGTGAATCGACAAGATAATTACAATACCAAATGCAAGTGCCATTGACATATTGTTGAATATAAAAGTTTCTGTTTGTGGTTAGTTCCGAATTGTATTTGTACTTACGTGGAAATATCACATCAAAATGAAAATGAAAACACTGTGTTGGGTTTTAGGATACAAATCTTCTCTCTCGTTACAAAACAAATGGCTGCTATATAAAGTTACGATCATCCCAATATGAATGTATGGTATCTAATTGGACTGTGTTAAGAAAAAATAATCCGAATCTTATACAGAGATTTTAAAAACAAAGCCTTGAAGTATAAGTAAAGATCTAGGAATAAAATACGTAAAAGAACAGATTTAAAAATTTGTAACAACACACAATAACAAACATACATCCTAACGAACTGGCTAAAAACTTAACACAAACTTCAAGAGCCAAAAGACTGAAAAACGAAGTCGTACGAGTTACTGCAATGAAAGATAAGAAAATGTGAAAGATAAGAGTGGAAACACCATTGAGTGTTATCCACACGCACACGATATCCACCCTATCGATTCGCAGAGCCACTCGTAAATGCAATATAAATATTAAAACAAAAAATTGTATTTGTAACATTTATTTCAAAGCTTCTTTATTTTTTCGCATACATTTATTAGGTGCATATTTATTTTCAATTATTTGATTTCAAGAAATTTGAAATATTTCATAAATCGAAGATACTGATAAAAATGTACAATATATAAAATGATACAATAAATTTAGAAATATTTAAGAAACTTAAAATTTTGTTTGACAGAATGTTTAATTTCCTTGTTTCACCGTAAAATTTTTTCCTATGGATATAATATAAAAGAAAATAAACATGTCCTATAAAATGAAATGCAACGATTAACTTCTAGAAATACCTATGCGATTGAAGCATGGAGAAAGAGTCGATACTTTTACAAAGATTAGGAGAGTATGAACACAGGGAACGAGGATACGTTTTCCCACGGGAAAGTTGCTCGACGAAATAAAGTAAATGGAAAAGGATAAAAAGTGTGAAGGGATCTCCAAGAAAAATATTTGGCCGGTCTGAAGTAATGAAAAGTGTTTGCCAATGTTCCAAATGCAGTTTACTCTACCGATTTGAAAGTTTCTCTAAACAGATTGCTGCCATTTGTGTTATATCTAATGGTAATTAAGTATTGCTTAATAATAAACATGAAACAGCCACTTGACATTATCTCATTTTATTTCATTCACACGTAAATTCGCGGTCTAATTCCATTGTTGACATAGTGTGAGTAGCGTAGTCTAATATAGTGGCGTATATGGTATACGTTAAGGTGGTTCTTACTTTTTGACTTTTAATTTTTTTTTTTTTTTCTCGTAGCTTCTAAAATTATGGCAGTTGGTGAGAAACTGATATCCGTATAATTTAAGAACGGTGGACAAAGAGAAACCGTGCCGTAATTGGATTAAAATTACATTAATTTTGGACAAAACACAATATTGTTCGATAAATTTGGTATATCTGCGATTTTTCTAAAAAAAAAAGATTCGTCGGTCTGGGCAAATGAAACATCATAGATAGCAGAATTACAAATAATAACTAATTTGCAAGTAATAAATGATACTGCAGAACGAAGTATAAACTTAACGACCGACTACAATCATTTATTAATAACTAATTGAAGTGGAAGTAACATTTTATTAAAAGAGTATGAGCAACGCTATCCTAGTGCAACCAAATCTGATTTCATAGAATAATATTGCTCACTCATATATTAAGAATTATTCCCATTTTTTCGAATCTTTCTATCCTACTTTATTTATAAGTCAAATCTTTACATTCTATTTATTACTACGTAAATAGCTATGCATTTCGCTAAACAATGATAAACGATATTTTTCTAGAATATTAATAACAATATATAAATATAATATAATAGTCCCTGATTCTCATAATCACGTACTGTGACTCAAAGACCTCATTATTTACTTTTGACGATTTTGCACGAATAAGCCCGAAATTAACGTGAGTTTCCTTTGCCCAACCAGTCTCAAACTGTGCACGTATCATGTTCTCAAGTACCATAATTTTAAAGGAAGCGATAAAAAAAGATGACAATGATTAACTCCTATAGCTAAGGACACAAGTACCTACATATTTATATGTCTTTGGTTCTAGTTATGTATAGTGTATTGAAAGAAGATTGCAGAGATTTCCTTCATGTTGAATCAGTAACATAACTTTTTAATATGTCCTTCAATGAAAAGGTAGAGATTGAGAAGAAGAAGAAATGATTTCAAGCAAAGAGGAATATTTCAATTCACATCTGTATGAATTTTTAATTAGATGTAGAACAAGTTGAAAGACACTAAATCATAGTATTAATTTCTGGACCAAACTAGAAGAAAATCTCATTACGTAGAAAATGTCCCGCAGGCAAAGTTCCTCCTGTGAACATGGCCTCCTAATCGTGAGGGAAATTCACCGCTCCGGTAGCAGGAATTTTCTCGTTTGCAAGCAGCTTTGCTCTCTACATCGCTAGGTTACTTTAAGTTAGGAAAAGCAGACATAGGACTCTGTTCTCCACTTTCCGAGATGTTAACTTTTCGACCAAAAGACGTTGCTTTCCCGCGCGGAAAACCTACACCCATCCAAATACGTATCCTTCGGTATTACCTGTAACGAAACCTCCTAACCTACCTGCTTTCCTGACACTGGCGTGTTTGAGTTTTTCGACAAAAGTCGGATTTTGAAAAAATAATTATCACGAGCCTACTACAAAATAAATCATCTACTATCTCATTATCGAGCTCATCAACACAAAGCGTGTTATCTCAACTTAGAGAGAAACATATTTTTGTGATAATAAGTGAAATTAATACATACGAATGCGTGTATAAAAGATATTTAAACTTTAGCAAATGAATGGTGGTCATTGATTTTTATTAAAATTCGTCTACAACTATTTTGGAAAAGGATTAATTTTGCTTAATTTGATTTCTCGATACACTGTCGGAGCCACGATTCTGAATATTTTTTAGAATAACTTTACCGTACATATAATCCTCGCGCGGTCCTAGTTTTCAAGATATTTGCAACAACTGACGATACCACCACAGTGAATTCTACCTGCAATTGTGTGTCCATAACAGCATACGCGTTAGAATCATATACGGGTGTGATTGTATTATATCCTCGTGCTGCAATGTGTTTATATGAACCATTTATTACTATTTTGTTTAATCACATCTCAAAAGGGTAACCTTCATTCTGTTTTGTGCAGAAGCTCTGTAAATATATCTTTATTAGTTTCCTGGTGGATAGCGAAATAAGTAGCAATCGTTCACTCGATCCCTTATAAGATTTTTACTTTATCCCCCATTATCAAGTAATTAACTTTTTTGACTTACACTACTTTTGTAGTAAGCGGCTCATATGTCTAACGTTTCAATCTGGAAACACAAGGGGATGAAAAAGAAATGCAGCTGCTTTGTAAGTGATACAATATTTGCTTACCCTACGAAACGTACGACTTGGTGACGCAAACCTGGACACTGTCGATTTTTCGGCTACTACGCTAAACTGCCGTCGATCCTTCAGCAATCGTTAATGGACACCCCGTATATATTATAAACAAAAAGTAAGAGTTAAGTTTTGCATCCGGCTGCTCCGTGCTCGTAAGGCGCCCAGCAACTAATATTGCACGCATGTTGCCGCGGACACACTCCATAGTGGTATCAACGATTTTTTGCTAATGAACTTTTTGAAGTTGGGACCGTCCATGGATTATATGAAAGAAAGAAGTTGTTCGGGACTCGTCCGACAACATATTAAAAAATCAGCAAAACCATTATTTGTTGGTATATCACATATTAGCCTTAATTTTATTATACGTTATAGTTTATACCTTTAATATGTGTTACAATTTATAATTGTTATATATTCTCTTGTGCTTCAGCTTCATCAGTTTGATATTCGCCTAAAATAAACGTTTAATGAAATAATTTCTGGTAAAAAGGTTGTATAAGAAAGAGGTACTCTTTTAATCAGTATTTCATAATAATAAAATTACTTAATAAAAAATAGTATCGTATAATTAAAAATAGCTTGTATAATCGTAAACATTAATGTAAAAAATTACTATAATGCTTAGGTGTAACATAATTTCCTCGAAAACATAATTGTTATAAACAAATGTGAAATAACATTCACTCGATACTAAAATTTATACTGAATAAAATGACTTAAATGATTGAAGTATGATATATTAATAATTTTAAATAAAATATTATAACTAAATTAACAAATACGTATTGAATTATGTATCATTATCATTTGCAAAAAATAATTCATCTTTCTTAGGTTAGTATTTTCTGCCATACTTACGTATGTACATAGAAGGACTTTAAAACATCAAAGTCAAAGAAAAGGGAGTTAATAAAGACATCAATAAATATTAGAGACTTGTTAAGATACATCTCAATGTTCTTATTGATATCTCATATATTAATAAAAAATGTCTTAAAAATGTTTATTTGAATAATATTTACTAGTACGTTATTGTTTTCTTATATCACAATATTTTCATATTATTTATTACAATTGATATATTGTGTCTGTATAATTTATTGCATTATTTAGATAAAATAAGATGAAATTATTAATAATAGTATAATTCAGAGATATAAAAAGTATATTACATAGTTTCAATAAAATAGCGTTAATAAATTGATAGATGAAAGTAGGCGCAAGAAGAAGCTACCATAGCTAGATTTAATAAAAATAGTTAAATAACAAAATAAGATAATCAATATTAACCCGTATTTAAACCTATATTTTTGTGGTGGATACTATACGTAACATGGATGTAGGATGTAGGTTACAACACAGCTATGCATGTTACAACGTACGCTTCTAATCGTCCTGAAATCCTGATAACATTGCTACAGAATTTTGAACTTTATTTTCTAACTTTTTCGGTTTTTCCAGAAGCTGCACTTTTCCTTTCACTGCAAATCAAGTACACTACAAACTCCAACATTACAGATTATCTTATTTCCTGTCACCTGATGTAACCTCACCGGGGATGTAACGTAAGTAATTATCAACAGTTCGTGTTATGATAAATACCAACCGTGTGTCATATATCGCTCCCTTACTATACCGCAGGTCCTTGCAAATTAAATGCAAGCGTGACGTAGTGAGGTCGTACAAGGCAAGCAATCTCGCTGACACACATACTTCTTCGTGAAGGAAGGATATATGTATATTAATTGCAGCAAAAAAACTAATGAAATTTTTCGCTGTGTTCCCTAGTAAAAATAATTAAATATTTTTACAATGAAAATGGACACTGTATGGTGAGTATACAGGGTGTGAAGTGGGGGAACTGCTTACAGGATCGATTCTAGACTCCAAGGCAATAGTAAGAGTTCACGATATATTTATACACATGATATCTCGGACTATGCTTACCTAAAATGCAATTACAACGTAATATTTTTTTAATTTACTTTTGTACTTTTTTTCCAATTGAAAATCTCATTCAACAACCAGAGTTATTAGCGAATTACAATGTAATTATTCGCATTCTTACAAACATCATAGGCTTTTCTCTATTTCGTTTGCTAATTTTCATTTTTAACGTATATTTTTGGACTTCACACCTTTAACCTTCAAAATTGCCCCGGCAACGGTCGCCTACGCCTACAGCGTAGTGGGATATTGAGGGATGACAAACAAAGAAGAAACAGATCCTACCGAAAGTCAAACTGTAAGAGCTTCAGTCTTGGAAAGTCACGACTGGAGGTCAGAACCAAATCGCAGTCAGTGTAAACCCAGAGTTCAAGAAATAAATTCTCTTGTATTTTTGTTACATTTTATTTTTCTTTTCGTCTGAGCTACTCCTTTTTTATTTTACGTGACAATCTCCTCGCGTCGCAGTTCGAACGTTTTACAAATAAGGTGAAGAAATTAAACTTTGTATATAGTAATTGTCACGCCACGAGGCTCAGTATAGGTCGTATTTCTAACCGTCGCTCGCGGCCCTACAGTGTCGCAGGAAGATCGTCTTATCTGCCCGACGGAAAACATACAATGTATCGACGAGCGCACAGTTGTCACCAAGCACCAAGTTCGAGAAACGTCGATTTCGGACCGTTATTTTATCCACACAAAGAAGGTGGCATACGTGATTATAGGCGCGAACGGTGGCGTGATCCGAGCGTAGTGGGGGTCGTCTCCTTGAGAAGACAAAGAAATGATCGAAGGACAATTAGTCTCTTTTGAGGATTCAAACAGCGTACGTCGAGAGGTCTGATGAATAAAGTCGCTAAGTCTAACGAACATATCGAGAGATATCACAAAGTCGAGTCAACTTCTGTAACACATTAACATTATTTATCACCAAATAATTTGTGTCGCTTCATTGTTATCAAATTGTTATTAAATATACAAGTTATATTAACCTGTTAATACAGTGTTAAATTCATTAAACCACCTCTGTTATCTTAACCGAAACAGGGAAACGACTAATTCGCGGCGTCGATTATACGAATCGTAGCGAGAATTTACGCTCTCCCTGACGCGTTTTCCTCGCGACCGCGTCTCTCCGTGAACGGTCGTAACAGTAATAGAATTTATTATGAAAATCCAACAGAGTAACGGTTCAAAGGAAAAAGGTGTTGAACGCTAATTTTTTTTTTTATATCTGGTAGACTATTTACAATCAATTCTCTTTGAGAATTATAAGTAAATCATTTTGGTGTGGTACTGTAACTTGGATTATAAGAGTTTATAGCATGTTTGATTCTAGTTGAATCTAATGCTTCAATCTAAAGGGTTTATACTGAGGTTTTAGTCCCTCTGGAGAGGTTGTCATCTAGTGTATATCAGAGGCGACTATTCCGTTACTATTTGGCTATTGTTTAGATAGCTGTGGCATGTAGGATGTTCAGCTTATCCTCTATTACTCCTTCTGAGCTTGAGACCTTCTTGAGTGTGTGACACCCGAGTCGTAGCACGAAGCGCGGATCCGGCTTTTCCTGGGCTTTGCCTTGAGGCGGCTGACCGGCACGCCAGCCGAACAATAATATTAATAATTATAACAATTTTAATAATCTTCAATAATCTTTTCTTGCATGATATAATTCAAAGCAGGGTTGAATGCATAATCCAACGTTACAATCTTTACATTGGAATCGTGTTTCGGCTCGTATTTTGTGTTTGCAGCAAACCATATTTTTCCGCTGACCATTCTGCTGCATTGGTGTATTTTGATGGAAAGTGTCTTGAAACCAGTCGTAAGAGATTATATTTGGATGCAATTTGGCCTCCAGACTTATTGCTACATGTATTTTCATCTGGATATTTTAGTAGAATTTCTCGAATCAGGCATAAATGGAACTTCGCAAATGTTATATGTTTTTGGACGTAATTTTGTAGAGTATGTAAGTACTGTAAATCGTTTATCGTTGTCGTGTGAAGTAGTGAGTAACGAATACGCGAAACGGGGTGTTATATTCGATTTCGTGTGAGCGCAAACGATATTGTATTAATTATATTGTTACCTACAAACTAATAATATAACATTCCTACATATATATGTAAACTCCCTAAGAGTTCAAAGGCGGATAAACAAACGGACGTTCTCTGTTTAACGGACAATGTGACTTTATTTGTCGTTACAGATAATCGATTTGCCAAACAGTCAGTACACAGACGGACGGTTAGAGAAGAAGAAGGATTTCGAGCATTAGAGATAGACACGGTCACAAGAAGGAAATTAGTATTTAGAGTATTGAAGATTGACAGAAGAAGAGTGGTAGTTTAGGACGTTGAAAATCGATTGTCGATTTTCAGACTACAGAATCGATCCCTGAATTATCCTGAGATTTACGATCTTACATATATAAGATAAATAAATGAAATATAGTTTAGTAAAAAAAAATTAACAATTTTTTTTATGTGTTTAGAACGGAATTAAATGAGTTTCACTATTTATGGTGGGTATTTAACTAACTGTTCGTAAAATGCAGATATTGCAGGACAAGGGAGAAGAACTTAGGATAAAAGCATAAGCACGGTCGCCTAATCCGCTGCCAACAATAAATCTATTGCACTACCTTAGTTATTCTATTCTCTAAAAACTAAAACTAGGAACTACAAATTAACCGCTAATGACTAAAAATTATTGCAACTTTGGGCTTTAGTCTCCTTTCTGTGCATTCTTCTATCAATATGAAATTTGGAGTTGTTATATCTGAGCGTAATATACATTTCACATATCTTCTTTGTACTTTATCCAGCCTTTCTTCCATGTTCCAGCCCCATACCTCTGCTCCAAACAGTGCCACGCTCTCTACCGGTACTCCAAACATCTTCATTCTCCTTTTGTAGTCCTGTTTGAATATTCTCTCTCCCACGCTCCATATTTTCTTCATTGCTATTGTTGCTCTCTTTCTCCTGTTTTGTATGTGCTTCTCATCACTGCCGTTTTTCTGTAATATGTACCCTAGGTATCTTATCTCGTCCACTTCTTCTAATTCTTGCTCTCCCCATTTCCATTTTCTTTGTCCCCTTTGTTCCTTCTATTTTCGAAAACTACAGTTTTGGTCTTTCCCGCGCTCAGTTCTAATTCTGCATCCTATAAAAATTTTTTGAACCTCTTTAACATTCCTTTTAACTCCTCTTCTCTGTCCGCCATCACCACAATATCGACTGCATATGTTAGTGACCATACTTTTCTTTCTCCTACCACTATGCCCCCAGCTTGTCCTTTCCTTAGTTCTTCTTCCAGTCTTGCCACGTAGATATTAAATAACGTTGCACCCTTGTCTGACTCCCCTCAC
>JACXIO010000118.1:0-13394 GCA_014737335.1 Bombus polaris | reverse complement strand
GTAACGTTATAAAAATAGGAGGAACACATAAATATATGTCGGAGAAGGAAAGAACACCGGAACGTCTCCTCGGAACCTCGGGAAAACACCGTAACATTGTAATATAAATTCTAGCGTAGCTGTAATTAAACAAATGTCGTCGTCTAACCGTATTGTATTTGCTTGAGATTTATGACAGTGAGCTTGGGCTCGAGGCGACAACCAGTTGCCGAACGTAGCCGCGGTCAAGGAATGAACGTGTCGTCTAACAAAGGCATGAAAGTAACTCTAGAGCTCTTCTTAGAAAAAAGGAAATAGTTGTAGCGACATTAGACAGTGAACATCCTGACGGTCCCTGTCCCGTGGCTCGCCACACGCAGATTCTATTCTTCGAGTAAAGATGATTACCAGATGTCGATGCGTCTCCACAGCACATGTGCAGCTAGCCCGAGGACCCGCTATAAATCTTAGGATTTTTAGCTAAAGTCCTTCAAACGGACAAACAGTCTTTGTTCTAACGATGGGACGTTAGGAGAAATCTATTTTTCTCACGAACGACGCTCCCCGCTAGTAACTTTCTCTTAAGGGCGGCTAGCACCCTTCCCTAACCATCGACATAGAAATTGACCAATTAACAGTAACGTCAATTTCCCTCACTTTCCGAGCGAATACTTTTCTCCACGAATCCGATGACCTCGTGTCCTTAGACACACCCCATATAGTTTTCCTCGGTGGCATCACCGAGACGGAGATTCATTCTCTTGTGCGATCTTTTGACGAAAAGAATACGGCCTTTACGATCAGTGAGTACTTCACCTCTTGTTAATAGAGTGTCTGACTTGAACCTTGCGAGTACGTAATACTATCATCCCGTTGACCGCGGATTCGTTAGTGAACCTAAGTCCACTGTCGTTAGTGCTACGAGCGTGCGACCACCGCGGTTAATTGTTATTACGGCCATATCGACACTTGTGATTAATAAACTTTACGTTATACCACAACGATGTCTAGTGAAAACTCATCAAACGCCCACAACCCCGATCCTACCTCGAACCCGACATATATTTCTTACGAAATCAAAATTAAGAACAGTTCACGTAGTTTCAAAGAAATAGACATCCCAACACTAGAGAAAATATTAGAAACGGCTCCAAAGATGACTCGCAACTTTAACCGATACAAAGCCAACCTCAATATGTTACAAATACAAGTCAATCCTTTCACAAGTAAAGGTTCGACACACGAACGAATGTTACGCGAGTACGATTTTCATTAACAGAAATTAACATGATCGCCGCTACGTGCAACCGTCGAAGAAAGACGAATTCGAATTTTCCGACTCTCCCTCGACCAGTATAAATAAACGGACACAACCGAAAAGAGTTTAATTATCTAGAGTTATCAACCAGTTATCTATCGAGTATTTATCAGCGATCTTACATTGCGACATATACACTGTACGAGCATCTATTAGCCTTGCACTAGTTATTTAATTATTTTAAATATTTTCGACGGTTTCAACAATGAGCAATCTCGTCTACTACATTTCACGATCAAGCATTCTCTACAAAAATCCTTTACAACAATATTTCTGAAGTGCGATCGACAATACATATAAAAGAAATGCCAAAAGCAAGAAGGAATCGTAGAGGTAGAGGCTATAACAGCAGTAAACGTGCAGAACGTTGATTTAAACGTTCGCCGAAAATAGAAGGGAAGAAGAAAACATTGGAAAAGAATTAAGAATAACCACAGAACAAACAGAAATTAGTTTTCTCCATCAAACTCACCTATATCCGAACGCGATCTAGGGCTGCATCGCCAATAGTTTAGGATAACGATAATTATCCTCGTTTTATAAACTACATGGAGAGTTAAGATCGGAATTTTGATAATAAATATATAACTAAATAAAATCGAATAAATTATCAGTTACGAGACATTGAAATTATTTATTTATTTCTAGAAAACTTTAATCCTTCTCGCGCTAGTACTCTCTTGCCCATAGCAGCTAAGCTGATACGTGGAGTTTATTTACCAGTCACATTAATACGCTAGTTAACGCTACTCCTACGGTTGTATTAACGAATTAGAATATCAAGAATATGACAGTTTGAAAGTTCAAAATAGTGTTGCGCTTTAGAAAGGTGCGACAAGTTTTGAATCTATCCCATTCAGTAGTTCGCCTTATTTCGAAAATAACGAACGAGAGTCGAACTAATTGAAATAGTTTAACGACTATTTTTGGTGGCAGCAACTACCGTTTTGATTCAAGCGTCAATTTGAGAAAGATAAAACCTGAAATCGAGAATAATAAGTAACGGTTACTAATACCGAAGATCAAGACCGGATCGTAACAGTAAATAATGACTAGGAAAGATAACGAATAAATGGAACTCGTAAATAATAATCATGATAATAATATAACGGGCTTACTATAGCACCATAGTAAAGAATTTACGAAGTTTTGTCTTATTGCAGAATAAGTTTCCTTGAATATCATAAAATGCATTTACCTTAAATTTCTGGCAACGCAAATTCTTGAATTTGGTGCAAAATGATAACTAATAAAATGAATAAAATAAAAGCTTCGAAAAACAACTACTATTAACAGAAATGGTAACAAGGGAAATATTGCTTGTACAAGGATGCGTAAGAGTGCACTTAGAAAAACTAAAATAATTGATAATTTTATTTATTTCTATGATATGTATCTATGGAGGATTCAGAAGCCAATTATTGTAAATCCTACTTTCCCTGAAAAGGAGTTACGTAGCTCCAAAAATAATTTATTGTTAAAAATTTCCATTAATAAATCAATTAAATCGCTACTTTCATGCATATATAATAAATTACGGTATTGACCACGAAATTACTAAACACAATTATTCCGTGCAAAAGCACAAACAATGAGAATCATTTCGAAGTCGTGACAAGTCTAAGCTTTATCGTTTGTTATGTAAAAAATAATTGTACGCTGCTTAACTGAAACATTAAGCAAAAAAGATCAAAATACGTGTATTTTCAGGAAATGGCCTTTTTCCTGCTAGTGAATTCGAATATTTATCTAATGAGCAAAATTTATCTAATTGTGATAATGGTGAACGAGACGAAAATTAAAAAAAAAGATTGTTACAAGAAAACTCTGCTGGATGATTTTCCACTTTACGAGATCAATGGTTCATCGATCAATGTTTTTCAAAACTCATTGTACAGGAGCGTTATGTGTATTTTATGTTTTTTCTTTATTATAACCACTTTTAAACTTCATGATTCATGGTATACTTAAATTTTAGAGTTAACAGCTATATTTTGCAAAAAGATTAAATAGAGAATTACTTCCTTTATAGATTTACAAAAAATTTTGTACGAAGATCCGGACTGTGCCAATATTCCTCTTTGGTACTGTATTAGCATGAACGAATAGTAACTTTGAGTCGACTTGACAAAAATCGAACGACTAACACAAAGAACTAGCGACTGCTTATTTTCTATAGCTCGGAATATAGTTATGGACATTAGGACGAAATTGTTACCGAAGAAAATACAAAAGTTATGTAGTTCAATACGACAAGATTTCTACAGGTTTTCTACATGTTATGCATATAGAAACCAAAAATGTAATAAAAATAAAAAGCGACCTAAAATAATTTGTTTTCATGACTTAGCTTTATATGTAGAATAACTTCCTGTCCAGTTACTGCATTACCCTATCTATTATTGGACAAATTTTTAGGTTACAATTATTTACACAAAGCTAATACGTTTTATAAATGTTTATGTATAAAATATCTATCCACGTTAAATCAATCTCTTTTTATAGAAACCTAATAAGTTAATTTTCTAGATTGAAAAATTAAAACTTCCAGTAAATTCTTGTACAACGCGCACTCTACTGCGTCCCGGATACGAATGGCGAATGAACGTTATCGAACTCTACGGCGACCGCTTATATAGTGACGACGACGGATTAGTATTGCTGAGTGATTGGCTACGCTTCGAGTTTATAGGCGGTACTTGTACGCGATCACTGCGCAAAAATCATTTCGTGGCATGCTCCTTTCCCCACACCCTCCTACGTCTGCCGTTCCCGCAGCCCCACAGGAACTAAAAGTAGGCTACCGATCTGTCCTGCTTTATGACCAAGTTTTCAGGACAGGAAAGGCAAGAAAAGACAATATCGTACAAAAGTACCTCTTTTGAGCGGCTTAAATTAAATTACAAACTGTAATGTTAAAAATGTGAACCCAACACAAAATATGGTATGGTTACGTCGTACCGTTGCGAAATTCATTGTTTATTGTGAATGCACATATGCAATTTATATATTTCTTGGGCAATAAACATTACATATATGTAAATTCTATAGAATTTAGAACACCAACCGACGGTTTGACCTTCCCTGTGTTTAGTCGGTCGAACGATATGAATAGAGTAGGATAGAGAATAAAACAGGACTTCGAGAAGCGAGGATTGAAAAATAAGTTGAGAGTTAGAAGGAGAAAGAGAAGAGGGATTAGAAGCGGAGAATTTTGAGGAGATACGGATGAAGACTTAGAAAATCGATTCTTGATTTTTCAGGAATCGATCGCCTGAAAAACATTGATCGCCAAAAATATTACAATATTACATATATATATTTTGTGGCATGCTTGTAAAATCTAGACATGATTCTTTTGTTAGCTTTTCATAATTGCATCATCATTTTAAGATTAATTAAACGAATATTTAATAATGACTTTAATATAGAAAATAACGATTATTATACTACAAATTTTTATGCGAATACAGTATGTTAGAATATGTGAAACATAAGGTCCGGTCAAATAACGTCAACAAACGAAAGACAATTTTGTACGAAGAAATACAAAAAAGATATAAAGAATAACAGGCTTTGTTCTCGAGAAAATTCACCTTGGAAATCTGTTTGAAACATGTAAATTTGGTTAGTTACAGACTATGCAAACGGAAGTTATTCTACGTTCAAAAATAAGAGAAATATGTAGAATAAAATCTTTCCGCATAAAAAGCTTCATTTCCAAGAAAAACGAATTTCTTCATGCTCCGTTGATACCACTGTTCCACACGTATCTAATTTTGCAACCTTCAATAGGTGATTTTTGTAGATTTTTGCGAGGTCCACTCGAATTTGCAAACCGTTTTTTTATATAACTCACAGTTTCCGAAAAAGTCAATTTTGAAGAAAATTGCAAATTTTCAAATTTGGAAATATTTTATGTTCTTGTAGTAGCAGCTATTGATTTGCGGCGGAGACGAAAAAATTCTGTGGATTCTCCCGAATAAAATGATATGTATTGTTATTGCATTATGAACATTTAAACATGCCTAAATAATGATTAGAGCGAAAATGCATCTCAAACGCAACATTTATTCTTCCATTTCTCAGTTTATTGAAAAAATTAAAGGTCTAGGAGAAAATTTAACTGCAATACGCGATGCAATAAACTTTTCTGCCAAGGCAAACATCATCTACCGAATTTCATTTGCAATATAGAAGCATAACTCACGATGGCACAACTAAAAAGAATTTCGAATTTGCTTTTATATTGAATAGCAAATCTACATGTAGTATCTGGATTGGTTTTAGAGGAAGGACAAGTGAAGGTTGCTTTGATTGTTAACAAAGTGATATAGTTAGTATATTTAACAATGATCAATGTAACAACAAAGCGCGACGGAATATCCGGTGATGAACAATGTCCACGTGCTCGTTCGGCTTAGCGGCTTTAAGCACCCGACCTCTCGACGTGTGCTGTTCGAAAACTCGTAAAGGACTGCTTTTTTGACCTTAGGTCGTTTCTCGGTCCTCTCTGGGAGACGACCCCCCACTATGCTCGGGTCACATCACCGTTCGCGCCTATGACCACGTATACCGCATCGAAATCGACGTTTCTGGAAGTCGCTGCTTGCCTGCAACTATGCGCTCGTCGATACATTGTATGCCCCTCGTCGGGCAGATAGGACGACCCGCCTGTGACCTCGTAGGACAGCGAGCGAAAGCCAGAAACACGACCCATACTAAAACCTCGTAAAACAAAGTAACAGAATGCACACGTCTCTCTTTTCCGACACTACATACATTATGCTTATTTTTCGATCATATAAAACGGTAAATTTAAAATTTGGTCAGTTTTGCGCCACAAGACAATATTGTTACGTATCGCCTTGACCTTAGCTTTATAACAATATTTTCATATCTTCAGTTGTTTGCGACATTATGAGTGGAAGGTCATACTGCTTTCGCGAATAATGGTATATCTTGTGTTTAGTAAGTCTTATAATGTTATTGAAATGACTCGTTGAAAATCTCTTCGTAAATTTTAAAAAGCCTCTCCTCTAGAATTTACCTTTTTACGAATTGCACCACTATCAATGCCAAGCAGCGATATACGGTTTGAATATCTTTCTGTTTCTGCTTTATCGATTGGCAAATATTTACTGAAAAATATTCCGTCAATTTTGGAAGTTTATTTTCAAATTTTTCTTTCTCATTTATTTAAAAATTCCCTTTTTCGAGCTCTGCGTTCAAACCTCTCCGACCCTTTGAATTTTCGCAAATAATAATTTGTGAATCATACATTTATAAATAATAATTTGTCACGACACTCGTAGTTTTCTGACAGTTCTGAGGTAAGTACTGAGGATCATAGTCCTTTTACCAGAAGGTTCATCGTCTTCTCTGCGCCGTGGCTGGTTCTTTCTAGAGAATCTTTAAGCCAGTTTCAGAGTTCTTTTGGACATTTGCTCTCGAAAGTGCTCTGAAATTGTGTATCCATTTGAGAGTTTAAGTTACACAAATTTACCAAATTTCCAGCTCGATAAATTGTAAGGTACAAATTAAATAATAAAAAAAATTTCGGAGGAGCTTGAAAGCTTGCTATCGTACAGTACTCTCAGAACCGTCCATTTGAGATTCGCTCGTACGTTTGTTCATCTGTTCTGCAGTTTGTTTCGAAATACAAGTGAGGTGAGATAGCGACTCAACGAAAGGCTTTGTGCTCTTATTATTCCGCACAATTGCATACAATTGGGTGTAGAGATAAAGTACGGATAAAGTAGGATAAACAGGGATGGTCGACCCTCACTCACCACTGGAGTTGTAGCATGGAACGCCGTAACAACTGAGAGTCTCCTCTCGAGCTCAAAGGTTAAGGGAACAGAGCTGTCGTCGATATCAATAGTTTTCTGTTTATTTTTAAAGTCAGCATGCGATGGCGGGCTAGTGGTCACGCGCAGTTTTTGCGAGATATGTAGGTTTAGATCAAAAGGAATATGTGTGTGTGTGTGTATGTATGTGTATGTTTGCAGCCAATGGTGCGTGAAGACAAGGGAGCTTAGTCAACGAGTTTAAGCGGACGTCTTTTTTTACCTGACAGTTAAATAATATTTCAATCTCCCGTAATATTCGTCCGCTCTATCAGACCTACATATATTATGAACAAAATATAAGAGTTAGGTTAACGATAGGGCTTTGTATCCGGTCCGGAGACGAGTGGATGTTCCAAATGAGCAGGAGAGAGGAACGTAGGATACAGGAAAAGGGAAGAAATGACAAAGAGGACCGCGGACCACTGCCGCTGACGCCTACCGAGAACCGAGGGCCGAAGATGCTGAGAGCCCGTAGAAGGCCTGAGGCCATCCTTATCAAAGTAGGAGAGGATAAGGATTGGCTTCAAACATATAAAGAGCTTATGGCGGCGAAGGATGTCCTTAAAGAAAGCTCGGGCATTCGTAAAACAAGAGCGGGGGACATCCTTATAGAAATGAGGGCAGGTTGCGAGGTGAATGTCGCTGCCAATATGATAAATGAGATTATTGGCGATAAGATGCGAGCGACGCCCTTACAAGAAAAGGTGTCGGCGGAGATAAAGGAAGTGGATCCGCTGGAGAGTAAGAAGGAGCTCGTGGAATCCCTGAAGGAAGAGCATAAAATCAAAGAGATCGGGGAATTAGAAGTCAAGACGGTGAGAAGGACGCCGTGGGGCACGCAATCAGCGATCGTTGTTCTGCCGAAAGCGTACATCGATAAAGGCGGCGATAATATTAATATTATTATTAATAATAAAAGATTAGGACAGGCCTAACAATAGCCACGGTCAGGGTGTTGCCCAATGTGACAAAGTGCTTTAGATGTCACATGTTCGGGCATAATGCAAACAAGTGTAAAGCTGTGAGCCCAGGAAAGGAGGTCTGTAGGAAGTGTGGAGGAAGACCACACGATAGCAGCATGCCCAAATTTACCGTGCTGCTCGATATGTCGCAAGGAGACGGGTGTTAGGTTTGACCATATGACGGGGTCCCTGGCGTGCCCCAGTTACAGGAGAATGTTACGATAGGGAAGACAAGGGAGGAGATGAAAATCCTCCAGATTAATCTAAACAGATGTAGGATGGCGCAGGATCTAATGTGCCAAAGCGCGATCGAGGCCAGACCGGATGCGGTAATAATATCCGAACTGTACAGGCAGCTACCTTACTGGTATAATGATATTAAGGGTGATACTTCGATTTGGGTCACGCAATTCAATGGTCGAGCACCGAATGAAACGCTTCTCTATAGGAAGGACGGACTAGTGGGTATTGGTGTAGGTGATATCCTCTGTTTCAGTGGTTATTGTTCCCCCAATATCAAGATTGAGGAATACACGACGTACATAAACAAGCTTGCATCGGAGATAAGGAAAGGTGTAAGCAGAAACAAGAGAGTGATTGTGGCTGGCGACTTTAACGCTAAGTCCACTTGCTGGGCAGGACAAACCACAGACGAGCGAGGAAGAATTTTAATGGAAACCCTGTGCGATTACGGCGTGTTCCCTATTAGGCTGGACGATAAATACACGTTTTATAGGAACGGAAGGACGAGTTTCCCTGACATAGTCAGTGCAACAAATAAAGTTAACGACCTCCACGTAAGGAGCAAGGTTTTAAATGCTTTCACAGCATCGGACCACCTATACATATCTCATACGTTTAAAACGAGGACCGTAAGTGATCGAACTAAATTATAAATATGTGACTGGGGTACCACAAGGATCTGTGCTGGGGCCTTTCCTACGGAACATAGTTTACGATCGGTTATTGGAAAGGCTAGACAACAGGGTAATGTTTAAGGCGGTCGCGTTTGCAGATGACCTGGCAATCGCATGTGCCGTGAAGAAAAACGAAGGCGTTGGCGGAATTGTAGGGGAGGTCATGAGAACCGTGTGCGATTGGTGTGCAAGAGTGGGTTTGACGTTGGCTAAGGATAAGACGGAAATAATCCTCATTACGGGCATGAGGGTGCCCAAAGCTAACGGCCTGAATGCGGGCGGCGTAGCTATCAACACGGTAGAGGTCACGAAATATCTTGGCGTCATGATTGACACGAATAGGAAATTTGACAAGCACATTGACTCGGTGTGCGATAAAGTGGACATCAAGATAGGAGCATTACGAGGAATTCTACCGAATATTAATTGCCCGCCTGGTTTGGCAAGAAGGCTATACTACAGCGTGTGGGAATCCATAATAACATACGGTGCGCCTGTGTGGGCGGATGCGATGAATTATGAGAAAAACAATAAGATCATAAAAAGGGCTCAACGAACTGCCCTGTGCATCACATCCACGGCCTACCGCACTGTATCCCACGCGGCGCTTTGTGTATTGACCGGGAACTTACCGATCTACATTAAAGACCTTAGCTGTTGGAGAGGAGGTGAGCGAGAGGTATGCGGGAATGAAAGAAGATCTGGAGGAAGTAAAGAAGAAGGCCTCAACGGGGTGGCAGGCGGAATGGAGCATCTATAATAAGGATAATTTTACCAGGAGACTCATAAGTAATGCGTCCATATTCGCCAGGAATAGAAGAGACATCGATCACTTCACGATGCAAATGCTTACGGGACACGGCATCTTCAACAGCTACCGTAAGAGGGTCGGTAAGGAGGTCGACACGAAGTGCTGGGACTGTGGAGACCCGAATGACGACGCCGAGCATGTCTTATTCGCGTGCCCTAAATGGATCGACAGAAGAATCGAGTTGGAGAACTTTCTGGGTGTCAGGATAGGAGTGAACAACTTGGTGGACACCGTAGTCACTAAGGATGAATACTGGAGGAAGTTCAGAGAGTTCTGTAAGGGCATAATGAGCTATAGAAGGGATATGGAGAAGGCGATGGAGTCAGCGAATAGGATGAGCGGCATCAGTACGCGACGATAATATGCGGCGACGCGGTTGAGGACAACTCTGATGAATGCTGATCGGCTCTGCTGGGGTTGTCCGTGTCTAACAATTCGGATGAACGAGGAGAGTTTTTTAGTGGGTATGGCGATGTCATCTGGCCGAGTCCCACATAAGAAACGCGGGTCACCGGGTATGCGTAAATGCATTTTCCCCTCCTCGCTAATAATAAAAAAACGGGCATTGTATCCGGTAGCAACCGACGCATATGTTGCTTTATTTTTGATTAAGATGTGACGATATGAGTTTATGATTTACAGTTTTGCCTTCCTTTTGAGATAACGGCTACTATAGAATAAGAATAAAAAAAATACATAGATGTTTCGATGATAAACGATAGCGATATGAGTATTTAGTGCTTTAAAAATTAAATACGGCAGAGAAATTTTTAGATTAGAAACTAAAAGTAGAATGTTAAAGTTTGTGTTTGTAAGATCATAAAAGTATTACATTTTTCTGAACATTTCTTTTCATTATTTTCTATCATTTTTCATTCGTTATTTTATTTTATATATATTAAGATGAATACAATAAATAATGCAAACAAACTTCCGAATAAATAAAAATATAAACTTATTTGATCCCACAATTAAAAACTACTAAAGTGTACTTTATTTTTTACTCTAAAATGCTTTTTAAGGCATTCAGATATTCTTCAGATATTAGTTCCTATCAGTATACACACGTTGCTATTAACAAAATGTTTATGTATTTCCATTACCCTTGTTCTAAAATAGCTATTATTATGAAAATTTGTAAAAAAATCTTTTAATCCTTCTAAGAGATGTATGGCTAAACTGAGATCGTAGGTGAAATTAAAATTTCGATTTTCTGTAAACTTTTGCTAACACTAAAGATAGCAAACAACAATTCATGCCTAATAATTGTGGACGAAATAAATTCAAAATTAATTTTATTCTCAAGCAAAACACTCAAGCAAAACTTACATATTGTACAAACTTTGAAAGTTTGTTCCTGAAGTTTGGCCATGGTAAATATAACTCAGGACCAGTTTACTGAATGATTGCACCGGATGAACCACTGGTCTTTAAAACGGCCTGACAATTATTATTACACTAGAAGTAATTTTTAGCATGCTAAAAGTAATATATATGCTTGTTACATGTTTCTTATTTAGGATACCATCTCAAATTTGATTTATTTTGTTTACTTCCTTTATTCGTAGAAAGTGTTTTGTATAAACAAATATTAATAACAATTATATTCATTAATTTGCAAAAATTCAGAACTGTGATTTACCGATATTCATCTTGTGCGCCATGTGACAAAGAAATGCAAACTGTTCATCCGAATACGCATTCGATATAATCATAATTGTAACAGCATACACACACGTTATAAAATACACTGTGTGTATCCGTCAGTGCCGTTTCATTACCAGTCAATTCACCAAAAGTAGAATTTGGTTCTGCTCTGTGCACTTTTCTCTTTGGATGATCACTTTGGATGAAACGCGGATGAAAATTTCGATGAATATCCCAACGTGAAAAGGAGTAAATTCGGCTTATGGATTGCAGTAATTCTCACGAATGGTCCTCCGATCGGACTAGCCCTTTCTCTACTACGGGCTACTACAGTCGCTCTGCGTAAGATGCCGCATATTTTACATACAACGAGTATTGTACATCCTCAAGCCTTTTATTAGCAATAAAATGGTGAGACAAGAAGGCATTGTATATGTTGTCCTCTTTTCACAATGAAAAATTTGTTGACACGAAACGTGTTTACCGCACGCAAAAAATGATTAAAAAACTGAAGTGTGTTGTCGATTATAATCGATTGATGTGGAACAGTGCCAGATTTGTGATGTTGGCGTGTGTGTAACACCATGTTTCGAAAAATACCACATGCAATACCATTATTAAAAGCTATTCGTATCATACAATTATATTATATTATATTATTATATTCTGTAACATTATATAACAATTAATTATTATACATTACATAACATTAATAACAATTTGTTTCCAAATTGTAATTAAAAGTGAGTGTGTTAAGAAGTTATAAATACCCTGTTTGAGGAAAGTATTTTTCTTCGAAAAACACCGTCAGAGCAGCTCGGTTTGCTGTGAGGCGTAAACGTTGTCGTTGACGACCTTTCTCGCACACCATGCACTGTTTTGGCACGGCGGCTCGTTCAGTTGGATTGCCGCGCTGAAGAAACTGTCCGTAGCGAAAGGGTTAGTACACTTTGCCAATGATCTTCCGGAAATGCTCGCGTTTATAACACGCTCGACTATTGGGCACACGATGGACATAGAAAATGAAATGCATTATTACAATTATTGGAAAGAAGCCGTCATAAATACTAATGTCCTGATTCTAAAACAGCTTCTTGTGTTTGAAAGTGTACGTTATAAAGTTGCCTACGAAAATCCTCGCGTATTTGTTCTTTTGGACGAAACGTAAATAAAACAACGATAAGATTTTAGTATCTTAAATATGAATTCTGTCAAGAGTCGCAATACAGTTTTAGAATACCATAAATTTGACTTTTACCGTGTATAATTTTTTATGCACAGTAAAATGAGTAAAATTGAATATTTACATATTATTTTAGTGCATTAGTGACAGTATAATTTTCGTCTATCACAAAAATAAAATTGGATGAATCAGCATTGGACTGTACATAAAAATTAATTCAGCGATTCCGCATGACGAGGTTGAGTAAACTTTTTATGTATTTAAGAATATAAAACATACATAAAATATATTCAAAACGTACGTAATGTAGATCAAGTTTCGCATATTTCTGCATATTTTTGCATGCGTCTAGATATTTTTGTATATTTTTTTATATTTAAGAATAAATTAATATTTCAAAACATAAGTAAAGCTAATAATAAACGCGTTATCGTGTTCCCATATGTTTCATAACAAAATAACTCTGATTCATAGATACTTGTTGACACGTTTCCAAACTCTTCTGCTAGTTATATTTTTCTTGCCTTTATACATCTTTTTACACTTGTATTAGTTACCAGATATACTGTTACGTCGCGTGAAAAGGTCCGCGCGACGTCCTTCAATGTCTGACCGTCAAGGCCCAGTCACCGTTAGAGAGACCCGCAATAAACCTAAGGCCCCACCATAAACCGAGTCTTATTAGCTTGCCGGAACCTTTAATCCTGCAAGTATTTTCGGTTTAT
>JACXIO010000117.1:0-12783 GCA_014737335.1 Bombus polaris | reverse complement strand
CGGTCACCCCGCATCATACAAAGGATGCCCTAAACTAGTAGAAATACGCAAAAAGATCAGCGAGAGAATCGCCAATGCGAAGAAACCAAAAACAGAGCGGATCGCGCAAATAAGCCGCAGATACATCCCTGAATTAAAATACGCAGATGTAGTTAAACAAGGCTGGGGCCAAAATCAGACCACCGAAACCCCCCCCCCCCAAATAATAAGTACAGCACCGCGTGCAAACCAAATCCCCAACCCAACTGCATACACACCCCAAATAAACATCATAAACGTCATCGAAGAATTCAAACAAAGTATACTAAAGGCATTAAGCGAACAGCAAACGCAATTGAACGAAATAAAAAAAACACTACAAAAGCACGAAGAAAGAATCGACGCCATCTTCAGCACTCTCGAAAATACACAAGACGAATAAGCAAACCCTCTCAACCATCAAATACAGCAAAAAAACAAATCAGGTAAAAGTAAAACATTTAAAAATAATCTCGATAAATGCCAACTCAATAATTTCTAACCAAAAAAGATACAGTATACTAACCCTAATAAATAAAGAAACCCCCGATATCGTTCTCACCTCTGAAACAAAATTGAACAAAAGACACAAAGTTCACTTCAAAAACTACACCTTGATAAGTCACGACAGATCAAACGCTACCCAAGGAGGAGGAACGGCAATCCTCATAAAAAATCCCCTAAAGTTCAAAACAATCCAAAACGACAAAACAACAAGTTTCAAAATCCTAGAAACAACGATCATAAAAATAAAAATAAACAATAACGAAAATCTATTTATCACTGCAGCCTTCGCAGCCTATGGAAACCAGAAAAAATTTAACCACGTAAACTTTCCAACGGTTTCCGTCCCGTGGTTCGCTACACAAAGACTCTACCCTTCGAACAAGATGATTGCCAGATGTCGATACATCCACGTCGGATATTTTCAACTAGCCTAAGGACCCGCTATAAATCTTAGGATTTGTTTAGCTAAGGTTCTCCGAAAGGACAAATAGTCTTTGTCTCAACAGTCCCTGCACATACCACCCACCACGGCAAGATACAGGAAATCTGTTCTTCCTCACGAACGACGCGTCTCGCTAGCAACTTTCTCTCAAGGGCGGTTAACATCCTTTTCTAACTACCAACTCAAATTTAGCCAAGTAACAGCGACGTCCATTTCCCTCACTTTCCGAACCAACACTTTCCTTAACGAATCCGATGATTCCTTACCCTTAGACACACCCAATCATAGTTTTCCTAAACAGCATCATCGCGACGGAAAGTCAGTCAATTGTGAGTCGCGAAACGAATGGTGAGACTCCGATCCGAATTGATAACGAATCCGAATTTCTCGACATCTGATGCAATCATCTCTCGGCTCGAACCGCACCGCGAAACGTATCGCGCCGCGCCCGAACTTGTAACCCGGTACCGACAAATTATATCGCGCATCCTAAGTGTAAACCAAATTAAGAACAAGTTAAATAAATATTTATTGTTGAACGTAGTGAGTGGTTATTCTACCTCTATCACGCACATCACCTCAAAATGTATCCCACAACTTAACGGTGAAAACGATATAGGAGTAGAAGAATTTATTAAGGAAGTCAAAGAGATGAGGGTAATGTGTAGTGAACAACATTTACTATTAAAAATGATTAAGATTGAGAAAATTTCGGGAAAAAGCAGCTATGGCAATACGTAATGTGCATATCTCAGAATACGCACATTTATATCAAGCATTACGACAGAACGTACCAACTCAATCTTCGGTTCGTGAAAACCAAGACCAATTACGAGATATTAGACAAGGGTTTAACGAAAGCTTACAAAGCTACATTATTCGCTTTAGAAAATTATATAACGAACTACAATATAGTATTACCAACGAATATCCAGACGAAATAACCAGACGTGCCATGAGCGACAGAATTCTGAAAGATTGAGTAACAGATTTTATTCGAGGATTAAAAACAGAGATAGGACAAGGTCTACTTGCCAATCCGCCGCACAATGTTATTGAAGCCGAGAAACGCGCCGCCGAAATCGAAAGATATTTTCGTGAAGGCAGAACGCGCAAGCAACAGACCGTTCCCCTCAACGATCGACTACAATACAAACCACGACCAGTAACAAACTCCACGTCCACACCATCCAAGCCGATTCAACATACTTTCGCTCAGCAACCAAGAACTACGCTTCAACAACCCGGACATGCACCATTAGCAGAACGAGCCCAACTACAATGTTTCAAGTGCAAACGCCTTGGACACAGGTCAAATCAATGTCCAAATTTTCGAACACCAGGCCTACAACAGTTCCGCCCGAACAGCCAAGCCGAACGGACGTGAAACAGTGAAAGTGCGGTGAGAGTGTAAGCAAAAAGAAAGCGGCAACAAAAACGCCCATCGCCAATCGGTGGAAATGCAAATTCCACCAATAAGAATTACGAAAGGCGAAACATACTATATAAGCAGGGACAAAAGCTCTAACAATAAAGCGCATGGAACGGAAGAAGAGACAGAAATGATGGGAGAAGACATGGAAATGACACAAGAAATGAAAGAACGGTGGAGGCAAGAGGAGATAAGTCAGGACAACGAAAAATGGTACCAGGACAATGAGTGGAAGATAGCAAAGGCCAATAAGAAACGCAAAATAACTACAGGTACAAACGCCGCAGGAAAACCAGAAATAGAAAAGCAGCGATGGCTGCAAGATGTACCATTAAGAAACTCCTTTAGCTCACTAACGGAGGAAATAGACGTCGACCAGGCAAGTGAAGCAGCAACCCGCGCAACCCATATCATAAAACCGCCACCAATATTCGTCGAGGCCCAAATAATTGACCCGCTTATCAACCTATTGAACAATATAGTCGGAGAGGAAAACTATACGTTAAAACAAACAAAACTGGACCAGGTTAAAATCCAAACAAACGCCCCAGAAAATTATAGGAAAGTGATAAAAGAATTAAAAGAAAAAAATGCTATATACCACACGTATCAGCTCAAAACTGAAAGGAGCTATAAGATAGTAATAAGAGGGTAACACCCAAAAACTAATATAAGAAAGTTGAGCGAAGAATTAGCAAAAATTGGCCACCAAACAAGGTCAATAAACAATATAACAAGATACGATACAGAACAGCCACTACCATTATTCCTAATAGAAATTGAGCCCAGAGCCAATAATAAAGAAATTTATGAGATTAAAAAAATATTAAACACATTAATAACGGTGGAACCACCACGCTACAAAAAAGGAATACCACAGTGCATGCGATGCCAACAATACGGACACAGGAAAAACTATTGCAACAGAAGCCCGGCATGTGTTAAATGTGCAAAAAACCATCTAACGACACATTGCCCATACACAGGGAAAACAGAAGAAGCTAGATGCTATAACTGTAACGGAAACCACCCAGCCAGCTATAAAGGATGTGCAGTAAGGAAGCAATTACAACGCAAATTGTTTCCACCACTTCGCAAAAGAACAATAAATAATTACCAACCACAAAGTATAACGGACGATACAACACCGAAAACGCAACAGGAACCAAACGCTATAAGCAGAAGTGCCGAACTACAAGGCAACCGAAGCTATGCGCAAGTAACCCAAAACATCAACCAAGCAACGACCGCAAAAAACCAAGATCAAAACAACAACAACGAAGAAGTTACAGAAATAAAAGAAATGCTAAAACAATCAATTAAAAGTACGGAAATGCTAAGAAAAATGGTGAGTGAGCTAAATGCAACATTAAGGCTACAAGTACAACAGTCATGTTGCAACTGTTAACGAACCTGCTAAGTAAAAAATAAAAATGGACAGGTTGAAGATAGCAGCATGGAACTCCAATGGCTTGCAACCGCGAGCCCCAGAAACTAAAACATTACTGTATAAAAATAATATAGACATACTACTTGTCTCAGAAACACATTTCACACTAAAAAGTTATATGAAAATACAGAACTACACCATCTATGACACCAAGCACCCCTCAGGTAAAGCACATGGAGGAACTGCAGTAATAATAAAAAACGACATCAAGCATCACCTACATAGTCAAACAAAACAAGAACACCTACAAGCAACCACTGTCACAATACAAACCAAGGACAATTACTTCCAGATATCAGTAGTATATGCACCACCGAGACACAAAATGACACATAAAAAATGGGAAGAATACTTCCAATCCCTAGGAGATAAATATCGTCCTCCTGAACACCATAAAACAGAAATAAATAAACAAATGACGGAAATGTTAGACAAAGGAATTATAGAACCCGCCGACTCTCCCTATAACTCTCCCGTCTGGGTCGTTCCAAAGAAAATCGACGCATCGGGGAAACAAAAGTGGCGAATAGTGATTGACTTTAGGAAGTTAAACGAACTAACAGACCAAGACGCGTATCCACTACCTGACATTGACGATATACTATCACAACTAGGAAACGCAAAATATTTCTCCGCCTTAGATTTATCCTCGGGATTCCATCAAATACCCATGGACGAGAATTCGAGGAAATACACTGCATTTAGCACACCACAAGGACATTTCCACTATAACAGAATGCCATTCGGGCTCAAGAACGCACCCGCTACTTTTCAAAGAATGATGGAAACCGCGTTAAGAGGTTTGATTAACAATCATTGTTTCGTCTATCTCGATGATATCATTATATTCGGGCAATCGATAGAGTAACATAATAGAAACTTGGCCATTGTATTCCAAAGACTCCGGGAAGTAGGTCTAAAAATACAACCGGAAAAATGTGAATTTTTGAAACCCGAATTGGAATATTTAGGATACGTAGTGACGGCAGTTGGAGTAAAACCTAACCCTAAAAAGATAGAAGCAGTAAAGAATTCCAAACTACTCAAAAATCTTACAGATGTAAAATCGTTCCTTGGGCTAGCCGGATACTATAGGAAATTTATTAGGAACTTCTCAAAAATTGCCAAACCGTTAACAGAACTAACTAAGAAAGACATACAATTCCACTGAACTGACAAAACACAATTTAGCTTCAATACATTAAAAGAAAGACTATGCCAAGCGCCAGTACTAAAATATCCCGACTATACGAAAACATTTACGATAACAACGGACGCCAGTAATGAAGGTTTAGGAGCCATCCTTTCACAAGACGGACACCCTTGTTGCTTCATTTCAAGAACATTAAACTCCCTGAACGAAATTATACTACCACGGAAAAGGAATTATTAGCTATCGTTTGGGCAGTTAAAAGACTTAGGCAATATATATTAGGCCGCAAATTCAAAATTCAAACAGACCATCAAGCTCTTAAATGGCCACACAACTGCAAGGACCCGTCCAGCCGATTGATTCGATGGAGATTAAGATTAGAAGAGTACGAATACGATATAGAGTACGTAAAGGGAAAGGAAAACGTAGCCGCTGACGCCCTATCCAGAGTACACGCGATAACACAAACTGACGTTTTATTAAAACAACTCAAAGACTGAGAAAAATCAGAAGAAATACCAAAATTATTGAAACTAACATCCAACAAAGACAGCTTTTTCCAATTAACAAAAACATATCTAGGTTACAGAAAATATCAAACGTACTCTAAACAGAGAGAAAGATTGGAATGGGAGACAACAACTTAAACGCACAAGACAAAGCACATAAAAAAGACTTCTTTTATTTTTCAATGACCAACGCGACGACATAGAATTTGCTTATAAACCAATACAGAGCTCAAGTGAAGAAGAGATAGAACTGTGGCGGCACTCGACCTCGGAAATTTCCAATGGCTTCGCAGCACAAAGCGCTTTATCTTTAAAGCGCTATGCCGACAAGCCTAATGTACCATCGATATCCCTACGGCTCTTTCGCTGAATATTCGGGAGAACGCATACGCGGCAACCGTCACGGACTTCCAACAAACGCGCGCGTAGTAGCGATATAGAGGGCCAACAAAGGAAAGAATCGGCGTGGTTTTGAACCAAAAGAGAGTCAGTTTGCCCCGAGCTGTGAAGTGCGAAGGATTACGAGAAGCAAACATAGAGAAACGAATAGTCGATTCCTGATAGCCTGTATTAAGCGTTATTTGTTATCAACCGTTGTTAATCGTTATTTGTTGTTACTTGTCAAAAGCTTAATAAACGTTATTGTTAAAAATCAGGAGTATTTCTTGTGTGCGCAATCACGACATATACCACCTCAGAACAAATACTGAAAGAAAATCATGGCTTGATAGGACATCCCGGAATACAAAAGACGTACGACAGAATCAGAGACAAATATAAAATCCCACACCTAATGGACAGTATAAAAACCAGAATAGAAACTTGTGAGACCTGTCAAACCTCAAAAATGACTAGGATTCGACCTAAAGAAGGACCATGTATAACCGACACACCATTGGAACCAAATGACAAGATAGCAATGGATATATTAGGACCATTGAAGAAAACGAAACAAGGCAATTCCTTTATACTTTCCATTCACGATGAACTCACAAAATACCTTATGCTCGTTGCTATAAAAAAACCAGCAAACAGAAACTATTTGGAATTCCCTGTTAGACTGTAGCTGCACTCGACGGTAAAATTCATAACGGTTTCCATCCAGTGACCCGCTACACAAAAACCTTGTTTACTTATAAATAAGTTTATCATAGATCCGACAACCTTAGACGGTTGCTATAGGTCAATAAAAATCCGTTGTTTTTGTCGTGATCATATGCCTTCGCTTCGACTACAGGTAAAGTCAAAATCGTAAACAAGGTCGAGAGTTCAGCGACCGTTGGGATCTTTCGAGAACACCTTCGAAAGGAAGACCCCCGACGCCTTTTGTCAACTCCAACGGTAATCGAGTCATACGAGCAGCAAGAGTTAAGTCGATACTTCTCCCGCGCCGATATATTCGTAATCTCGAATCAATCCAGCCGGTTGTGTTATACGACTAGTGTACACTTAGGGTATATCTTAATAAATAATATCGCTAAATATACTCAAGTGTTTCTGAATCCACTATCGCCCAATACCACCTCAAGACCATTACATATACATATTTTCAGCACCTAATAAAATACTGACAGACAAAGGGCAAAATTTTATTAGTAGTTTAATGCAAAAATACGAAGAAGCTTTCAAAATAAAACACATTAAAACAACTAGCTTCCACCCCCAAAGTAATGGATCGTTAGAACAAACTCACGCTGTAATAGCAGATATGTTAAAATGTGTTCAAAAAGACTCGGGGGAAGAATGGGACGAACATTAAGCACTCCATATGCCTAGCCTACAATACGATGATACACGACTCGACCGGTTATACACCTTTTGAATTAACATTCGGATATATAGCAAATTTACGCTCGACCATTTCACGAAATCCACAACGCACTTACGTAGACGAAGTAGCATTCAGAAAACGAGAATGGGATTCTAGACTTTCGAAAGCTGGCGACCAATTGATTAAAAGTAAACAAAGATATCAAAGAGATCAGAGACGACGAATAATAAAACCACAGTCAATATTTAAAGAAGGGGATAGAGTTTTAATGCATAATGACCATAAAGAGCATAAATTAGACATAGAATGGTTAGGGCCCTACACCATTGAAAAAGTTAGGACTCCGTATTATGAAGTTTTAATAGAAGGTAATATCAAGAAAATTAATGGAAACCGTTTAAAACCTTATTTTCCAGGACGATCTTCATAACTATAATATATTTAGCCAACACGCAAATAGCAATTCTACCGTTAAAACAAGGAACGATATTTTAAGAAAAACTAAACAACGCATATTTATATAGCGATACAAGGGGGACCAATTGACCTAGACATAATCTGCAGAAACACTAAGATTTTGGAGGACCAAAATCAATCTAAGGAGGGGGATATGTAATGTCAATCCACATCAGAGACCAAGCCGCTGTCACGACAGGCTCACTTTAAAATTGGAGACGAAGATGTGGCGGCACTCGGCGACAATGTATATCGCCAAAGTGCCTAATGAGCCATCAATATCCCAACGGTCCTTCCGCCGAATGTTCGAGGAAAAGGCGTGCGTGACGGCGTCCGCGGACGCCTGACAAACGGTTGGATAGTGGGGATATTGAGGGGTGACAAAGGATCCGATCGGAAGTATTGTAAGAATACAAAAATCATTGTCAAAAAATTGTAAGAGCTTCAGTCTTGAAAAGTAACGCCTAGAGCTCGGAAGTAAAAATTGTGATCTGTGTTAGAAAAAAAAATAGTTTCTTTTTTTTATTTTTTCTATTTTTTTTTGTGTTATTTTACGTGACACACGTGGCATAGCGAAAAGAAAATTTTCAAAAAATTAGAGTCCTCGCCTTGCGTTTTCTTGCACCATGACGCGATAGGTGGCGCTTTACAGCCTCAGTTCGACGGACCCTTTAAAGTCATAAAAAGGGATAGCAACCATCGCGACGTAACGGTCTCCATCGACCGACTAAAAGCTGCGTTTGTTGTTCCAGACGATTTAGAAGAAAAAAGCGCCGAATCTCGTAACATACTGATTCCCGTAGATCAAACGAACGCCCGCGATGAAAACGGCACAAACAACAACGATCAAACCGCGGAAGAAAACACCAGGAACAGGTACGTTACGAGATCCGGACGAAGAGTCCGTTTTCCCGATTGGTATCAGGCAGGTTTTGGGTAAAAAAAAAAAAAAAACGTAAATTGTCAGACGCAGGATGTATCGGCAACTTTTTAAAAGTAACGACGACAAGGAGATACTCGGTTTAACTTAATAAAAACGTTATCACTGGTAGGGGGTTAATGTAGCGGCACATGATTTAGAGGACAAATCAAATCACGTTGTTGTTTTGCCTCGGAGAATCAAGACCGTTAGAATACAAGTAATGTAAGAACAAATAAACTCCGGGCAAACCAATGTCGCCGCTACATGCAACCGTCGAGTTAGGACGAATTCGAATTTTCCGACTCTCCCCCGACCAGTATAAAGAAACAGACGCGATCGCGGGCGAGAGAGAATATAGTACAGTATCAAGTCAGTATCAAGTATCGATAGAGATCAACAGCGTTTAACGAGTATCTCTGCGGTAAATTATATCGAATATCTATTTCGGATTATTTGTTGTAATTACGACGCAGTGTACGTTTATTTACTTATTGGAAATATATTTAACGGGTTGCGACAGCAATATCTCGATCCCGTTATTTCGCACTATCTATTCTCGACTAATCCTCCACAAGTTTAACAAAAGCAAAATTGATAGTTATGTTACGACCCAGCTATTTTATTTTTTATCATCCTACCTTCAACTTTACGTGACACCTTCGACGTAACACAAGCACTCTAATCCAGAAACAGCAGTCATATTACTACCAGAGCGTATCAGAAAAATAGAAAAATGACTGCCAGATAAAAGCAAACCCCAGTCGACTTAACCACATTACATTTACAATACGAAAACGGAAACCACCTAATATCCAATTAAATGGCATGCACATAACATAAACAAAGCAAGTTAAATGCTAAGACTCCACTTAGACTCATAACTTACATGAAAGCAACATACTAAATCAATTATAGACAAAATACGAATAAAAAGAAGACAAATGTACTGACGAACTAGTCGAAACTCTAAAGTCAGCATGGAAAATAAACTAAAAATTTGCAAAACGATAATAAAACCAATTTGGAATACCACTATGGGGGACAGGAGCAATAAGTCGGGTAAATAAACTAGAGTCGCTTCTCAGAGATACTCGGAACAGTAGTCAACACCTCATGATATACCAGAAATCAGGATACATGCAAAGACCTAAAAATACCAACGTTCAAACAAGAAATGGGAAGATATTCAAAAAAATGCAAGGAAGAAATGGCAACACATCCAAACCAACTAGCTGCTGAAGCAAAATACGGATAAATACGGATAGCTGCTGCGCAAAACTCTCATAGAAAAAAGACTAAAAAGAAAACACCTCATTGGCCTCACTACAGCAATGAAATAGTCAAACTCGAAGATGGCATCCCGCTAGGGATAGCCATCCGCAAATAAAGTTAGAAAAATTTAACAAATATCTGGCTGAACAAATTGCAAAGTACAAATTAAATTTAAAAAAAATGGATTGAGTGTCTGACCACAAAGGAGTAATCCAAGAGCTGAAAACTTTGAATAATACTTGTATTTACATTTACTGAGTATTAATTAGCAATTTTACACTGTGTACGAGCGACTCAGCGAATATAATCTGTATATTTATCTGTATATGTATTTATCATTTTTAAATATATTCGACGGTTACGATAACAAGCAATAATATCTAGTAAATCTCACGGTCAAACATCCTGTTTACCAGTCCTCTACATTTTCATCGCAAAGAACCGGTACATTCTACTATCGCCAATAAAATTTTGGCATTAGTGAAATTTTTACGAACTCTTATTTTCTCTTTGAAATGTTCCGATGTATTTATAACACTCTCTACTATTTCATTTTCAGCTTTTCTACGCGGGTCATATTACCGTCTTTTAATATAATTTTGTATCAGTGCGTTCCCTAAATTTTCATATAACATTTTGCTCTATACGTCTAAAAAATACAAAAGTTCTTAGAGAAAAAAGCAGTAAGAGCAAAGTGACACGGAGACCGCAGCAGGGTTAAAAAGAACATGAATTTAATTTGTACATATTTTGGATTCTTGCACCCTCATATTAATCTTCTGTTTAATCAATTTTCATTGTTAAGAAACAATTCAAACACTATCTAGAATACAAAGATAAGATACTTTATTTTATATATCACATTGCGAAAATAAAGATAATTTATTTTTTACTACATATTTAAAATACTTTATTCGTACTGTAGACCAACAACTACTTAAAATAGTATTTAAAATATTTTTTCTATAAATTTGACCCAGCGCAGCTCAAGCACAATTAACATATTCGCAAAGAAAATTCAGAAATAGAAATAACTTTTAATTATATAAATATCTAACTCGTCGGTTTCATCAGTCTCTGTAAAATACTATTTCGAATCAATTTTACAGTCTCTCACACTAATCAATATTGAAATAGTCGAGTAATAATAATCTTTTAATGTTTCGAAAATCATATAGAGTAAATAGAAAAATCATTATTTATAATAATATTGACATAATTTAACCGTTTGAATCTCAGGGGTCTTTGAAAAACCAAGGTCGAAAAGTCCCAAACGGCACAATAGCCTCTTAATCGATTGCGAAGAGAAACAAGCGGCACAATAGCGCTCTCCATAATTGTTATTTTTATGAAATACATCTATATTTTTATATATGCTTACTATTAGTTTATAATTATTTCAAATTTTGTTCAATAAAAATTATTAAGATAACAATGAAATACAAAATACCGTCGAATGTACTGGGACTTTTCCACACAAAATCTAAACAGCGCAATTAGGTTGCTTAAAACTCAAACGTTTAAATAATAACGATACCTCTATCGTGCGCGTGTGTCTGATATCGACGATACCGCGCTCTGTAACTTGTTCCCCGTCGAATTAATCTTGGATAACAGATTTACGAGGGAGAGTAATGACTCAATGCGCGAAGAACAATTGACGAATTTAAAACTCGAAAACAAAATATCGAAGAACAAACGATGAGAAAGTTTCGAATTGTCTTCGGCGATTAAGACGAAATTTACGAATGCTTACTGCGGACGATTAAGCGATACGAAGCAACTGAAGCGAATGCCGCGACGCGATGTACGATTGAACGAGTGCGACTGAATTATCGTACGACGATACGAATGATTAACGATACACTCGTCCGCGAATGCGTCTCGATGTCGCTCGCATTTGAAAGACACGCATGAGACCGTTTACTAATCGTTCGATCACTAAAATGGTACTTACCTTCACGTATGCTTGGAGATACTGTTCACAACTGAAGATTTCGCACAGGACTGTCCACTGATTGTTACGACTGACGAAACGATTTCACCTGCACGAGCGCGCTTGAAGAGCGCTGAGAAATTGAAACGGTTTTTTAGTTCACGTTTAGCGATTCGAATGCACTCTGCTACACGTTCACGATTGAACTAGTCGAACGAGACTGCCGATACCGTTGTTATACTCGAGCGAGCCCAACACGTATCTAGTTAGATTACAACAATGATAAATACGGAGGACCCCAAATTCGCACGCTGATTGGTTTTCAAGATAATCGTCAAACGGCATATTCGCCCGCAAGATGGCGTTTACTGCGTGAAGGCGTTCGAAGTGCGTGGGATCCTTCGCCGGAAGAGCGTGAACAATACATGGATGAATGCGAGGCTTCGATGTCATTGAGTTAGGGTGGCGCTCGAGCGTTCGGACCGTTAAAATCCGTCAATTATCCTTACAAGAAACTCATAGCATAAAATTAGAAATACTGCTACTAATGTTGAAGGGAATCGGTTTAGCTATTGGAGCATCCTTCCAAAATAACGCCTTGACTGCAAAAGCGAGCTACAACGAGCGACAACGAGACAACAGCTACATACTATCCAAAATAAACAATCTAAAATCCACCTATTTTTATGATAAAAGAGAAGATAGACATACAAAATAAAAAAAATATGCCTAAAAAGACTCAGCTAGCATGTTCCCACAGACAAATCAAATTTTTAGGTTAAAAGAACCTAACTCTATTCCTTCTTTCAAACTGCCTCCAGAGAAAGCTCCCCTCCGCCAAGATGCAGGTATAGCGATACAGAACATCGATAGACATGAAGTCTAGTTATTTCATAACATGTAAAACAACGGAAA
>JACXIO010000116.1:0-12681 GCA_014737335.1 Bombus polaris | reverse complement strand
TGCGCACTCCAAAAGATCATAAGATATTCTTTTGTTCGCTATCGCGTTGTGTTTATTTATAGTCGTCGTAGGGGAATCGGGGAATTCGAATTTGCCTTCCTACGACGGTTATCGGTAGCGGTGACATTGTTTTTCCTAACTTGTAGCCTAACGGTCTTGACTCTTCAGGACAACAAGTATGACTCATATACCGCTACATTTCGAAGCAAGCAGTTACAGTTCGAAGTGATACAGAGCAACGTAACGAAGAAAATCGCAGGAAAATTTGGAAATAAAGGAAAATTTATGTTAGGAAATATATGGTATATGTATAGCATGCAATTTGAAACTAAAGAAAATATATGTGGGGAAATATAAATTATATGTATAGCATGGCAATTGTAATCGTTGCTCGCTCGCTCCGCTCGCTCGGAGAAATCTAGTTCTACCGCACTTACGATTCGGCGCGTTCGCAAATCTGAAGATCGGTTCCGTAGCGAAAAACGAACGCAAGAGTGTTTGGTTTTAGGTTAGGCTATAGACATTCGAGCTATCGCAGCGAGCCTGTAACGCGTAATCGTGTGCCACACACCAGTGGATTTGCACACAGGGACATTGAAATATTCGCACCAGCCCGTGGAGCCGAAAGCTATAATCGAATTGTTTACTTACATAGTTACACGTTATCACTATTCTTAGGCAAACAGTTATTGTTCGACGTAATACAGTGCACCGAAACGACCAAAATCGCGGGGAAAATTTGGATATAAAAGAAAATATATGTAAGGAAATATAAGGTATATGTATTATTATGCAACTTGAAAATAAAGAAAATATATATGTGGGGGAGACTTTAAGATTTGGTCTAGGGTTGTGGGCGCGAAACGAATCTACACTCAGATTAGAGGTGGTCGTTATACAATAGAGGAGATATTCGCTAGTGCAGGTACGATTGTCACAGAATCCGACAAGTAACCGCGATAATCAGATACTCGAGAAGCTGGTGACTATGATCCTAGGTTCAACAACGAATCCGCGGTCAACGGGATGATAGAGGTACGTTCTCGCAAAGTTCAAGTCTGACTATTTAATAATCCGCGAAGTATTTACTGATCGTGAAGGCAGTATTCTTTTCGTCGATGAAATCGCACAAGAGAATGCATCTCAGTCTCGGTGATGCCACCGAGGAAAACTATATGGGGTGTGTCTAAGGACACGAGATCATCGGATTCGTGGAGAAAAGTCTTCGCTGGGAAAGTGAGGGAAATTGACGTTACTGTTAATTGGTCAATTTCCATGTCGATGGTCAGGGAAGGGTGCTAGCCGCCCTTAAGAGAAAGTTGCTAGTGGGGAGCGTCGTTCGGTAGAGAAATAGATTTCTCCTAACTTCCCATAGTTGGAACAAAGACTGTTTGTCCATCTGAAGGACTTTAGTTAAATAAATCTTAAGATTTATAACGGGTCCTCGGGCTAGCTGAACTTGTACTGTGGAGACACATCGACATCTGGTAATCGTCTTTGTTGAGGTTATTCGGTTAATAGAACAGAGACGCGTGGATAAATTATAAGGTAGGAAAAATATATTTTGGATATAAACGTGAAAGTACAAATATGAGCTGATCCAGATCCGCACGCTAACAGTGTTACTCTCTAACTGAACAAAACCTTGAAGCCACCGTTGCCTGTCGAATGTTTTTTTATGGCCTGCCTTCGTCGCAGTCTTTTGTCTATACGCTGCCGATGGCTTCAATATGCTAGAGAAAGTTAAAGAGACCAGATGTAGAGTTTTCTTAGAATTGGTGACCTTCAACAGCTGGTGTCCTTTCAAGAAGTATTAGGATTTCCCTTCTTCGCTGATGTGGATTTTGTGGAAATGTTTTTGAACTTTTCTTTTTTGAAGTCCTTGCTATTGCGTTCCTCTTAAAATTTTAATTTCTGCTAATGATGAGCCGTACTTTATTTGTCCTGAGGTTACCTTTTTCCCATGCAAATAATTGATTCTGTGTCAGTTATGTGTTCTGCTGATCCTATGTGAGAAGGTCATTGCTCCTTCAACCTTTGCTGTCTGCTTATCATGCTGTGTATTCGGGTGGGGAGAGCGTGCTCTAGGTGGCGCGTGTCAGTGGACGTCTCATAGTTCCTTGTTTCGATTTCGATATTATTAGGTCAGGTTTTAATAATATTATAATTGTGTGTTTATACGTTGGTTGTTTTATTGTAATATTAAAGTGTTTGTACACGTCGTATCTTTCGTTTCCCTGAAGTTTTCTGTTTCTAATTCGATTTGCCTGCAATTGTGGTTCGCGTTATTCGCCAGTTATGACGTACTACTTTCTTGTCTCATGTTACAGCTCGTGCGGAGCGCGAGACGTGACAATTAATAATCATTAGTCTGTAACAGATGAAATAATTTTTGTGGCATTGTAACAAGAAAGCATGAAAATTACTTATCCTTGTATTCGTACTTCCTGCGGTAATGTCAAAAAGGACTGGCAGGGTATAACACATTTTGACAGAAGAAAAGAGCAAATGACTAGCGTACTGTCCTGAAACGAACGTGTATTTAAGTGTATAACAAGGATTTTGTTCGTGGAGTATTAATTAGAATTATATAAAGGAGATCTAAAATTAAACAATACCAAACATTGATTCTCTGTACCGTTAGTCTGTAAAGGAGTGCGTTGAAGCAGAGAACTCCTAGGATTTTTCATCTAGGTAATAGTTCGCTTAAGGAAACGGCTTATCAGAGCAGCGAAAGTGAGGAATGTCGGTATGTGGTTGTTTCCCAAGGTCGACTGACTTTTTAGCCGATTAGCATTCGTTTTTATACCGAGTCCACGAAATTTCCCCGCGTTAATCACAGAAGCGTGTGACCAAGTGCAATGGTTTTTGACCTTGAGTTCACTCGGTAAGATCAGCAAATTCGCCGATTCTAGAAGGTACCTCCATATCAATGAGCTATTCGTACGGTCGAGAGGAGAGATTTTATATCTGTAATTATCTTAGGTCATTCGATTAGTTTTCACATTCAAGCATCCATATTATAATTATTATATTATATTACGCTATACTATTCCTTTTACGAAAGTTTAGAAAGGTCTGAAGGTGTGTCACACTACAAGAAATCTTTTTGCAATGTTTGCTTACAATTTACATAAACAAATATTTTGGGACAAAATCATGCCTTTACGCGGATAGTATGTGGTACAGTGCACTTAATGACTGCACCATTATAATTCTAACATCATTACAAAAGTTTTATTTCAATAAAATTTCACAAACTTCAACCGCTCGCTACCATGAATCGTACAGTAATAAGTACTAGTTTATGTTGTGACTTACCAAAGTATTTGAACACTTAAACAGAAAATTTTTATGAATATATTACGTGTATTATATAAAATCTTCGGAAACGTTAGAACTGTAATAAGAACCAATTATTGTGACCATAAATGTAAAATTTGGAACCAATCCGAAAATATATATAGAAGTTAGAAGAGATTTATCATTTAAATGAAATATTAGTGTACAGCATGAATCCGAAATAATTTTAAGCCTATCATTAGTGCTAATGATGATTTCACCCCATTTTGTGACTTATTAATGTAATAAACAATTGACAATTCAAATACTTGGACGACGTTTGTGGGGTGCTTTGATTTCAACCAAGTATTGTGTAAACTCTGCATACACTTTCAGATCTGCCTCAAAGTTTCAAAATACAATCACGAAAGCCGTGTCTTGTTACAATACTCATAATCCAGTCGAATTAGATGTACCATAAAAAATTTAATTGATGTTTTTAACAGATTTGAGTACAAATTTGATTAGGAGTCTATGGGGGCTGGCAAACCCACGTTCCCGAAGCCAGGGAGGACCGTCGGGACAAGCGTATCGCTTATGTGAGTCCTTTATGCAGACCGCAGGAAAGGTCGCCGGGAGTGTAAGGCGTTTAAGTACGGTTATATTCTCTCTACGTGGCCTTGGGTAGTAGTGCACCCACGATCCTGATGCCAAGGATGGGACCGGCAGGATAAGTTTCCGGGTACATTGTACCTTAAGGCCCCCGCTTACATGAGTCCCACCTGGAACTGCCGAGCACGGTTAGCAGGTCGCCGGCCGGTAGTGACGTGGCCGTACATCCACACGATATTTCGGCCAATGACTAAGGATGGTCATCCTTATCCTTTCATCGACGGGGGTCGAGTGAAAAGCCCGGAAGAAGTAGCGACCCCTCTGCTCGGCTAATTATGGGTTTGGCCTCGTGGTGGCAGTGGTTTATGGCCAAGATACTGGCAAGAGGGCAAATTTAAGGGGTACTTGGCTCCCTCGAATGGCCTTCGGCGGGTGAGCAGTGTCCCACCTGCTCCGGAACCTGGAGAGACGGGAAGGCATAGAATATGCCCCGTTCGACCTGAGAAGAGCGACAGCCCCTGCCAGGCTTAGCTAATCCAGGTAGCAAGGTACTGGGTGCCTTGTGCGCTGGTAACCCCAATCCCTATGGCACTAGGGGTGCCCGCTACTGTATAGAATTTTCTCCAAGGAAAGCACCCGTTACCAAAGAAGAGAATACTTGTACCTCCATTAGGTAAAAACGTTCATCCCGTGACCGCGGCTACGTTCGGCGACTCGTTGTCGAGCTCAAGCTCATTATCACAAGTCTCGGACAATTATAATCGATTTAAATTATACAGGCTAAAGTATTGGAGATTTTCCGAAGAGTTCCGAAGGGAAGGCCCCGGTGTCCTTTTCATCTCCGATACATACCATTTCATACGATAAGTATTTTATATATAACTGCCTTATCGTCTGCATATAGTCTATCAAAACCACAAAGTTCTAGGAATTAATACCTCATTCTTTCAATTGCAAGATTATAAAAGCTATTCCCAACCATGAGAAATCAATTCTACTTATATTATTCTTCAAAGTATGAATTTATCTACAATAAAATAGATTCATAACAGTGTTTTTGACTTAATCTTATTTTGTGGAATACATATAGTCTTTAATACTTTACAATTAAAGTACTGATATTTTGTACAAGGTTAAGCGAAGTTTAGAGTATGTCGTAAATTCTCGAACCACCTTTGAGATATCAAACTTTGTTTTAAAAAAAGTCCGTACGATTTTGGATGTGACATTTTGGCGCTCCTGCCAGGACCTCAAGCAATTCACGAAGACGAACTTCCGAAGAAAAACTACTGAACTTCAGAAGAAGGTACTACGAGTATCAGATGCATTGTGTCAGTTGGGATTCGAACGAACGGCAAGTACACATTGGCGTTTGTTACATACCAAGCAAATACCCAGTGTATATTCTGACTCCGAGATCGAGACATCAGAAAAATCCCAATCTCCCGCAATTATGATCACTAATCAAGAGACCATGTTATGACACCTGTTCGATAAAATGCAGAAGATAGAAGAAACTATTAACACTCAATTATAAGCTTTAAATCACGAAAACGAGAATCGTGCTAAAGAAATTGAAAACTTAGCGCGAGAATAAATGATGACAACTAGAACTCAACTACCTGCTACTGCTGGAACATCAACCATCCCCGTTGCTGAGCAATTGATGAAGGCCATAGAAGCAGTACACTTAATCGAAACCTTACGAGGACGAAATGGCGTAAAGGTTCTAGACTTCGCCAAATCATCAGGTTTGTCAAAAATAACTGCTTAAAATAACTATTGTTGCTCAAACTCATTCTCATTGAAAAGATAACCGACAATGCCAAACGTAGTATTCGGTATAATAATATAAAAACATAGGAAGATCTATACGAAACCCTTAGAAGAAACACATCAGTTCCTAATACAGTTAATAATTATCGCAGCAAATTACAAAAAAAATCGGCGAGGAAATATCGAATCGATTGAGTGTTACAATCTTCGATTCCGTCAACATCAAGAATTAAACGAATTAATTTACGCCGTTCAAAATAAACAAACTCAAACTATATCTCGCGAAATTGCTATTAAAGGAGAAGAAATTGAAACGACTCGCACATACATATTAGGCTTGAGAAAGGACATTGGAATGCTAGTCATCTCAAGCAAAACAGAAACGCTGGTAGAGGTACAAATTATGATTGTTGATATGGAACTGTCGCCAAGAGACGTCAACAAAATATCTAAAAGATCAGTCGAACCTAAACCAGTTTTACCATCAACACGCACAACAGCTACACCACTAGTTCACCAACACAACCTACATTCAATGCCATTAAGTGAACGAATCCAACTCAAGTGTGCCAAATGCTACAAAATAGGACACACCAGTGACAGATGTTTAGTCGAAATTTTCCATTGACTCAACAAGGCAAACTCCAACCTCGAATGAACCACACGATAGAGGAAGAAACGGAAGAAGACCCATTGATCGAATCAACTGCACCTCCACTGGACGAATACTTACCACCGTATCACGAGAAAATATTCGAAGAACAATAAGATTATTCCTAATTGGTACAGGAACTGAAATAAGTTCTATGCTAACAATCCATCACTTATCCAACGAAAACATTTCCTAGTGGTTAATGATAAACACACTTCCAATAACATATCTTACATTAAAATGTTTGGAGAAACTCACACCTTCCACCTTGTAATAGATGAATTCCCCCTAATAGGAGATGGTACAATTGGGTTTCTTTTTCTAAACAAATACAAATATCAAATCGACAATGATATTTTAAAGGTCGATGATACTATTCTATCTTTCCAGAAAGACAATGAACATCTGTCACCAGGACAAATAATTAAACGCACCAAATATCTCGAAGGAAAGCTTTCCAATATGTTTCATCAACACTGATAGACAATTTCATCAAATTTCAAACGTAATTGAAAAGAACAATAAAGTCGATCAAATTAATAAATTTGCTGAAATAATTAGAACTAAACATATTGATCCATAACTAAGAGAAACTCCTAAAAAAATTCTTATAAATTATTTAGATGTGTTTAACTTAGAAACCGATTTCCTCTCTTGCACAAATTTAACAGAAGATACTATAACATTGAAATCAGAAAAACCAGTTAATATTAGAAGACACGGGCTTCCCGAATGTCATAAAAAAGAAATTGAAAGACTGGTAAATGAAATGCGTGACCAAAAAATTATTGAACCATCTGATTCACCATATAATGCACCAATATGGGTAGTACCTAAAAAATTCAACGCTTCAGGAAAATACAAATGGAAAAACGTAATAGATTTTCGTAAACTTAATGAACCACTAGATCAAGTAGCGTATCTTTTAACGAAATAATAGATCATTTAGGTAAGCTAAATTCTTTACTGCATTAGATTCATCATCTGGCTTTCATTAGATACCAACGAGTAAAGATTCAAAGAAGTATACAGTTTTTTCCACACCTCAAGGATATTTTCACTATAACAGAAATCTACTTGAACCTAAGAACACCACAACAACATTTCAAAGACTGATGGATACAGCATTATGAGGTTTAATAGGAAAACATTGTTTTGTTTATGTAGCTGATATAATAATTTTTGGCACAGCTATAAACGAGCATAATCAAAACCTAACTATCGTTTTGCAAAGAATTCAAGACCTCACATTTAAGATACAACCAGATAAATATGAATTTTTAAAACTAAAATTAGAATATTTAGGTCATGTAGTAACAGCTGAAGGAGTAAAAACCAATCCTAAAAAGATAAAAGCAACCAAAAACTTTAAACAACCTGAAACTCAAACACAAGTAAAATCATTTCTGGGACTAACAGGATACTATAGGAAATTCATAAGAAACATTACCACAATTGCTAAATCACTAACCGATTTAATAAATAAAGACATTCCACTAGGCTGAAACCCAACAAAATTCATTTGAAAGATGAAAAGCGAAGCTATGTGAATCGCCGATACTATAGTACCCAGATCATTCAAAACTTCTTTACCCTAATCACAGACGCATCCAACGAAGGACTTGAAGTGATCCTCTCCCAAGAAGAATGTCCCTGTTGTTGCATCTCCAACCGAAAAGGAGCTTTTAATAATAGTTTGGGCAATAAAAAAACACAATTATATCACATTTACTTGGTAGAAAATTCACAAAACAATAGACCATCAAGTATTAAAATAGTAAAGGAACATTAAAGATTCTTCTTCTACATTCATGAGATGGCGACTGAGGCTCGAAGAATATGATTACGAAATTGAATATAAAGGAGATAAAGAAAATGCAGCTGCAAATACTCTGTCGTGATTGTACCCTCTAACAGAAGAGACTTTCATCAGAAGAATTAGAAGCTGTCCTCTCAGATTTAGAACTTATAGACTATTGTAGTATCGTGGATAAAAATCCTAAGAGATGTAGCGGCACATGAATCAGAGGACAATTCAAACCATGTTGTTGTTTTGCCTCGGAGTATCAAGACCGTTAGATTACACGTAATGTAAAAACAAATAAACTCCGGGCAAATCAATGTCGCCGCTACATGCAACCGTCGAGTAAAGACGAATTTGAATTTTCCGACTCTCCCTCGACCAGTATAAATAAACAGACGCGATCGCAGGTGATTTAGTATCAAGTGAGTATCAACAGAGATCAACAGGGTATCGACAGCGCATAACGAGTATCTCCGCGACGAATTATAACGAGTATTTATTCCGAGCTATTTATTGTATTTACGACTCAGTGTACGTTCAATAATTTATTTCAAATATACTCGACGGATTGCGACAGCAACCTTTCATCCGCATTATTTAATTACATCTATACACAACCTAATCCCCACAGAGATATCGGGTTAACTATAAACAATGTCGCGAGAGCCGAGGCGTCGTCGGGTCCATCAATGTGTCGTCGGTCCTTCAATTGAATAGTTTCGTAGAAAAGGCCTAAGTGACCCTGGCCAAGAGTGTTTGCGGAACACGTGCGTGGTGGACCTAAGAAAAGATGAAGGGATGCTAGAACAGTCAGTGTCAGTGGAGAAGCTAGAGAGTGTGAATCGAGAAGTCAGAGTGCGAGTTGCGTTGTCGAGATAGTGTTGCTAGTGTCACGTAACTTGAGGGTTGGATAGTGAAATAAAACACCTGAGTCGTGTCACAGCTATTAATTTTAGTTAAACTTTATCGCGAATTCAGCAATCACAACGGAATACACACTGAATTAACATAAATCACAATTCACTTCAACCACGCTATGTAAAACTTAGTTACAATGATACGTTAAGTACGCGACTGTTATAAGGGTAGAGACTGGTAAAGAAGTTGACTATTCTAAGCGTACAGAATAAATGAAGTCTTACTGACGATACTGTGTCTGAGGAAAGCTAGGGGTGGGTGTGTGTAAGGATTCCGGACTATCGGATTTGTTGATGGTAATTTTGGTTAAGGAAGTGAGGGCAGTAGACACCGTCTCCGATTGAATAATAAGACGGTTGGTGGACCAGGAAGGGTTTTAGCCACCCTCGTGAGAAAGTTGCTAACGAAATATACCGGACGTGAGGAAAACCAACTTTCCGTGTTAACCCGTAGTAAACAATAAACGTAAAAAGAAATCTAAGAGATACTCGCTTGGTCCGAAGGACCTTAACTATGAAAATTCCAAGACCCCTGGTGGGTACCTAATGCTATTGAGGGTACGCGCCAAGGACGTGCAGACATCTGGGTGTCATCCTCTGATGTGATTTACGTTACACTAGCGTTGTCGTGAGAGTACGGTCCGCGTGAGAGAGAGAGAGAGAGAGAGAGAGAGAGCGCGTTGGATCTGTTGTGACGAGAGTTGCAAATTAACTATTGAGTTGTCTAGATTATAGTACGTTCTTGTGATTAGTTCAGGTTAAACAACCATCGTTCTTCTGTTTTATCAACATCTGTACAACCCATTTATTGTAAATAAATCATCATCAGTAATATTTTATTTCCGATATTACACTATTTTCCAGAATATGAACATTGGGAAACCAATACCATATCTACACCGCTAACGCAAAATACTAATCGACCTTATTTCCAATAAATGACTGAAGAAATGCTAGGAGAGTTTAACGAAAGGAACTGAATAAACACTAACGAAATTACTTGCAGATACAAATAATGCTCAACTTCAGATAGGTGAATGATCAAAGTATCACTGACTTAGAAAGGGTTCATATTCGAATTGTGACGGCACTCGACAACAAATACCGCCACTCGACATTAACTACGCAACGGACACGGTAGCGACGCAGGTTAGCGCTTTAGGTTTCGAACGTTCGGACCCGGGTTCGATTCCCGGCGCCCGTGATCCTATTTTTAGTCCGCGCATCAAAATAAAAGAATAATTAGCAGTACCCCAGCAGCGACATCTACAGCCGGCAACTACAACTATCACGGACAACATATCTTCACCTCAGAATGATTAGATTTTTGACTACTAAATTCTCCAATATTAAAGTTACATTTGGTTTAGGATTACCTAGAGAATACACTGAGAAAAGAAGAAACGATATTAAAAGAAAATCATAAAGAGATAGTAGGACATTTAGGCATTGATAAAACAATCAAACGCATACATGAAAATCATTATTGAACTAATTTAGAAAAAGATATGATCGAGTTCATTCAATCTTGAGAAACATATCAAAGAGAAAAATCAGTTAGAATTCGACATAACAGACATTCCATTAGAACCTAATACTAAAATAGTCATGGATATGTTCGGACCGCTCAGTAAGACGGAAAAAGGAAATCAGTTTATACTTTCAATTCAAGACCAATTAATAATAAAAATAATTAAAAATAAAATATTTAGTTCTTATACCACCACTTAAAGGTCAACAAGCGAATTCCATAATCAATAAGCTCGAGGGTCACTATATTTATTTATTCTCTGCACCTAAACAAATAAATATTATATATAAATAATTCTATATGTTACGTCGGGCGACACTCTGCCTGGACCAGGCCACACACCGCGGGCAAGATAGCAACCAGATGTCGGCAGATCCTTCCTGCGTACCCTCAATAGTCTTATGAACCTAGCATAAATCTTAGGAATTCTCCAGCTAAGGTCCTTCAAAACGAACAAACACTCGTTCAGGCATTGTTTTCCAAAATTTATTGTCCACTACGGGAAGATACAGGAAATCTGCTTTTCCTCACGTACGACGCTTCCCGCCAGCAAGTTTCTCTCAAGGGTGGTTAGTAACCTTTCCAACCATTAACTCAAGATAGCCAATTAACAACGAGGCCTATGTTATTTAATATGGGTTGGGTTTGATATTCAATTGATCTACACAGATTGAATAACACCTTTTATTTCACCTCCTTGTACAAAACGTCTGAACTCGCCGGATGCGCCTTAGCAATTAGCACGTGGTCGATTTCTAAGACAAAAGAGCGTCGTTAGAAGTCGTACCAACTTAGCTTATAGGAACTAGCGGTCATACCAACTTAGCATTTCTCAACAGCCTATGACCCTCACTCTCCAAACGAAACATGTCCTGAACGAATCAGATCATCGCAAGTCCTTGGAACCACCCATTCCAAGTTTTCGTTCGCTGCATCATTCTGATTCTCCAGTATTCTCTAGTCAGTCGTCTAAGTGTCGTCTAATTCTCTCGTGAGTTTCGCCGGAGTCTCCGAAATCGCTCCTACGTCTTCTATCTTTCCGTAGCTCTTAAATCAGTTGATATTGTACAAAGTTGTTGGAATAAACTCTAATTTCTACTGTTAATTCAGTGTCATATACGATTCAACCACCTCTATTATCCTAACCGAAATAGGGGATCGATCATCTTCGCGGCGTCGATAATCTAATCGTAACGGGAATTTACGACTCCCGTTGATGCGCCTCTCCGTGATCGCGTCTCTCCGCGAGTGGTCGAAACAATATATAATAATTATATATAAATGTATATAAACAAACCAATATTAACAGATTAAGAAGCTAATTTTTTTAACACGTTTGAAAATGTTTGAGCAATCTTTCAAAATTAAACATATCAAAATCACATCCTTTCACTTACCATCCAACGGATTCTTAAAAAGAACAAATGGCACAGTTAAAGACCTTATGGGAACTTGTACCACAGACAGACAGAGCAACTGGGACGAAAACTTAAAACTTATTTGTATGGATTACAAATCATCAACTACATCTGTACACCAAACCGCTGGATACATTTCTTTCGAACTTACCCTTAGACATAAAGCTAATCTATTACACTATTATCCACTGCACTTAGAATATCCAAGGTACAACTATTCAAACTATGGAAAAAGAGACATGACACTTATATATAAAAAGCCATTAAAATCACCGGTAAAAACAAGAAACGATACCAACAGGACCAAAACAGAGAAATGATAAAACTTCAGGCACTATCCAATATCGGAGATAAAGTACGGGTAAAGTATGATTGCAAACTAGACAAACTAGATCACGAAAGTTAAGACCAGTAGAAATAACTAAAACTCACCTCCTACTTAGACCATTAAATATCTCGAAAATAGAATACAAAAGATACATGGTAACAAATTTTTTTTTTTTTAATGTTTATTGAAATTACAATCAATTCTCGCGTTGAGAATTTTCAGTAATTTTTCTGGCGTGGCGCAGTAACATGGCTAATTATTTACAATAAGTTAATACATATTATAAATAAGTATAATTTGTGAGTAAGTATTATAAATAAGTAAATATTACATTATTTAAATAACTAATTGAATCTGTCGT
>JACXIO010000115.1:0-12634 GCA_014737335.1 Bombus polaris | reverse complement strand
GACCCATCTTTACACTTCTGCCGTTGACCTTAATGATCGGTGGTCTTTCTGGGTCCAATTTTCCTTTGACAAGCAGCATCTCCGTCTTCTGCGCAGACGGCGCTAGTTTCTTCCTGGTGCACAAGTTGGAAACGCGGGAGACTACTTCTTGTCCTTTCCTTTGCAACTCCATCCTCGTGTCGCCTGCGACTAGCACTATTAAGTCGTCCGCATACGCGATCGACTCGCATTCCGACGCGCTTGTTGTGAGCTCGGCAAGCAGGTCGTCAAATATGAGGTTCCAGAAGCTCGGGCCCAGTACCGATCCCTGCGGGCATCCTTTCGTGACAGGCTTGCGCACTATCTCGTTCTTGCCTGCGATTTGTGCGACTCTGTCCGAGAAGTAGCTCCTCGTCAGCCGGAACAAGTTGTCGGGGCAGCCTCTTCTTTTTAGTTCTTCCAGCACGTTTGGCCACCAGACGTTGTCGAAGGCTCCTGATATGTCGAGCGCGATTGCGAGGACGTATTTTTATTTACGCTCATCTGCTCGGCTTTTTCACGAAATTCGGTAATTGCGTCCACCGTCGATCTTCCGGGGCGAAATCCGTATTGTCGGTCCGAGGTCATCGCATGGTCGTAAAAGATGTGTGCCATCCTGGCGGCCATTAGTCGATCTAGCAGTTTGCCTAGCATGGTGAGCAGGCAAATCGGTCTATAGGACTTTGGGCTGCTTCTGTATCGGTCAGGTCCTTTTGGGATTGTTATTATGTTCCCTACATTCCAGATTTTAGGGAAGGTCCCCCAGGCGAGGCAGCCGTTCATGAGCCGCAAGATCTCCTGGTCGATTCCTCCCCAGGCCCGTTGGATTGTCTCTGCCTCGATCAGGTCGGGGCCAGGACATTTCCCCTTTCTCAGCATCTTTACAACGCTGCTCAGTTCTTCGAATCGGAACTCGGGGGTGTCGTCGACGTTCGGAGGGCTCATTGAGCTCCGTCTGGTTTCCGCATGCTCCGGCGTGTCTGCATCTTCCAGGTCGTCGGGTAGAAGGGCGGACAGCATCGCCGCCGCAGTCGTGCGCCAGTTGGTAGTGTTTCCTTCTGGCGTCTGCAGAGTCGATACCGTTTCTTCCCCTCTGAGTTTCCCTGTTACCGTCTTGAATACAATTCCCCAGGGTTCCTTATTGCCCTCCTTTGTGACGAAGTCCTGCCAACTCTGGATCTTCGCTTTTATGACCGTCCGCTGGTACTCCTTTTTTATTTCCCTGTACCGCAGATTCTCCTGTTCCCTCGTTGCGGGGTCCCTGTCCCCTTGGTATCTCCTTCTTGCCCTATAGGCGTTCTTCTTCGCTCGGGTGAGCTCGGACGTCCACCAGGGCACTGACCTGTGGTGCCACTTCTTCTTTGGAATGGCCTCGTCGCAGGCTCTTATCAAGACTGCCGGCATTAGCTCGGCCGTCCTTTCGAAGTCCTCCGCTCGCTGGAGGGTTGTTTCCTGGAGTGCTTTCGTCTCCTCTAAGACAGCTCTCTGAAACACTTCCCAGTTAGCCTTAAGCATGTTATATCTTCTGTCACGAAGCTGCGGCGCGGTGCGTCTTTCGCCAAAATCCAGGTGCGTCTCCAGTATCCTACGGTCACTGGAGGTTCCGTCCTCGCGCACTCTCCAATCCTTCACGAGCGGTATTGCCTCTCGACTCGCCATGGTGATGTCTATATTTGACCGCCCTCGAGTCGTTCCGAACGTGTGGGTTTGTCCTGGTTGATTTAGGACGTGGAGGCCGTATTGGGCTATGACAGCCTCTAGGGCTTCCCCTCTGTCGTCGATGTTCTTGCAGCACCATAACGGTGATTTGGCGTTAGCGTCAAGGCCGATGATGGCCTTTTTGCCTCGGAGACTCCTCAGCGCCCTGTCCAGTTGCTTGATGCCGACTTCGATATTCTCTGTCGGTGGGAAGTACTGGCTCATTGCGTAGAGCTCCATATCCCCGTCGCTTATCTGCACGCAGACGCAGTGTGTTGTGCAGAGTTCGGCGACTTCGAGTGTCGTTATGATGTCCGACCTAACCCCTACTGCCGCCATTGGCGGGTCGTTTTTCGACCCTCGAGAGGCGATCGCAACCCCCGTGCCGAGTCCGGGTATTTTTCCGTTGATTCTGTATGGTTCTTGCATCAGCAAGATTTCGTCTCCATCAGCACTGATTTGTCTTCTTAATTCGTAGGGGACTGTTTTGGATCGCTGCATGTTGTGTTGCAGGATCCGTATTCTCCTGTTTCTCCCATAATCCCTTCCGTTCCTGTTTCGTGTATCATTCATAGCTGGTTCTCGAAATGACTATTTCCGAGGCTCTTTTGTATATGGCGCAGTCGGCACTGGAGGCCGCATGATCCCCTTTTTTCCCAGCCTTTCTACAGTTAGCACAGCTGGCGTTTTTCTCCTTGCTTGTGCATTGCTTAGTGCTGTGTCCACTTTCCGCGCAGTGTGCTCAGATTTCGTAGTTTAGTCCACAATACTTTGCTACGTGGCCGTAACCTTGGCATTTAAAGCATCGGCTAACGGTTATGTAATCGCTATCCTTGCAGGCATTCCAGGAAATAAATACCTTGCTAGATGTTAATTTATCCCTTACCTGGGGGGGTACTTCCAGTACCCAGTTGGTTTCTTTGGAATCCTTACGGCCAGTTCTGAAGCAGAATCGAGTGGCCGCAACGTCCTCTTCTGTTAGCCTGTCCTGATTTTGCTTCCTCATGCAGACCAGTAGTTCTTTTTCCGGGATTTCCCGTGGTACGTCGTATAATATAACACGGGGTAGTCTCCTTTGGGGCGTGTTGGTTTTTAGTCCAGCCTCCTCCTTTAGTCCAGAACTTCGCGTTATCCGTGAACGCCTTTAGGCCCTCCGGCTTCGTCGTTTCCACGACTAGGCCGTTCCCACTTATTTTCTTCACTGCAGTGACCTGAATGCCTTTCTTGCGCGGGTTCACTAGCGTGAAGACAACTTCTTGCGCTTCTTCACTTGATTTGATTTCACTTTCCTCCGGGTCTGGACGAATTATCACTGCGTTCTTCGGTGGTCTTACCGCGATTTGTCCTACTTTGTTGTTTTTCATTTTTACTTTCTCCGCATAGGAGGGTTGCCTCGGTTCCGTCCTAGCTGTTTTCCTAACTGCGGCCTCCAGACGCTTACTAGTTTGCAGCGTTTTGTTGACGGCGCTCAGTATCTCAGTGTCCTTCTTCTTCGAGTCGGAGCTTTGCTCCAATTTACCGTTTAGGTAACTATTGTGGAGGAGAAGCTCTTCCACAATGCCCCTCATGTCTGTAAAGTACCGCATAATAGTTGCGGTTTGCTCCTTGTTGACTTTCTTATTTGGGTCTAGGCAGAAGGCTAGCATGTTCTTTTCAATCTCTCCTGCCTGTGCTCTTAAGTCGGGCGCAGGGGAGGGTTCTTCCTTTGCTGGTGGCAACGGTGGCTGTTGCTTCCCTTCTTTCTCCTTTTCCTCGCTTTCGATCCTCTTTTTCTTTTTCAGCTCAGGGCTCTTACCCTCCAGTTTTTGGCTTCTGAGTGACTGGAGAAGCACCCTCGCTATAGCGGGAGGGGTTTGCCCCCTCGACGCCATTTTAATAACCTTCTTTCTTTACCACCGATAATTACCGTCGATAATCGATAACGTAGTTCCCGCACTTACCACAGGTGGGGGATGGTTAGTGTCAGCACTAGACTGTAGTTCACTTGTCGCCCGAGGGACGCTACGGCGGCGCTACCGTCGCGCGTCACTAAGATGGCCGCCAAGATGGCTGCCTTTCTCCCTCGTCGCAACTCCGATTCTTTTACACTTCTAACAGTTGTATTTCGTCGAATTCCACCGAACTTTTTACACACACCCGCTCCACAACACTAGCGCTTCCCTTTCTCACTATTCTTTGTACTGCACTCTTCGATTTTCCGCGATTTCTCGGTCATAGAGTACGGAGCGATGTGCACGCGTCCATCCTACATGCCGCCATCGTGGATCAGTCGCCTCACCGAGGCAGCCGTGGCGCGCGCGGTACGTGCCATCCAGAGGCTGGGCTTGAGCGTGTCGCCAGCCAAGTCCGAGGCCTTATGGTTCTTCGATCGCCACCGTAGAGGAACTCCTCCTCCCTGACTGTGTTTAAACATCAACGGAGAAGAAGTCCCGGTGAGATGCCAGATGAAATACCTGAGTCTCACCATTGACAGCCGATGGACGTTCGGGCCGCATTTCGAGCTCCTGGTTCCAAGTGGTGACAGCCACAGTCGACGCCTTATGCGGCTTACTACCAAACATCAGGGGGTAGGAGTCGGAGTTCGCCGACTCTACGAGGGAGTGGTTCAGTCTAGAGTCCTTTACGGGGCTTCTGTGTGGGCCCAAGACTTTATGGCGAGAAGTTGCAGCTTACTCTTGTTGAGGAGGTTGCACAGGACGACCGCCATCCGCATAGCGAGAGGATATCGAACCATATCCTACGCCTCGGCGTCCGTGCTGGCGGGGTCCCCTCCGTTCGAGTTGCAGGCTCTTGCGCTCCGACGGGTGTACGAACACCTGAGGGTCCTGGGCTCAGACGAGTGTACGCCGTCTGCTGCCAACCGGTCGGTTCAAGACGTCCGGATGGAGGCGAAGCTGGAGACAGGGAGCGGTAGCGGTCTCAGCTGCTCGAGGAAGACGCTGTGCGGCTACACCGAACCTTTCGAGCCGTCCTTCCCAACAGGGAGGCTTGGAGGGACCGAGGCGGAGTCCCGTTGACCTTCAGGACGATGCAAGTGCTCAATGGTCACGGAGTATTAGGCGAGTACCTGGATTCGGCGGGAGGTGAAGTCAATCCGTCACCACTACGAGGAGGAGGAAGGCACGGCGCAGCACACGCTGGAATTTTGTTCAGCGTGGAAAGAACCGCGCCGTATCTTGCGGCTCGCCATCGGCGAGAGATTGGCCTCCGAGGCGGTCGTCGAGGCCATGCCGAGGGGGTATCAGGAGTTCATCGCCATCGGCTCCTACTGCGAGCAAGTCATGCTCGCGATGGAGCGAGCGGAGAGGAATAGGCAGAGAAGACGCGATCCAGCTAGAGTGTCGCACCGAAGGGATTCGGCACGCCGCAGGGTTGTGGCCCTGCCGCCCTTAGGTACGCTAAAAGAGCCGTCACGCCGAGGAGGGGCCGGGCTCCCCCTCGGACTTGCACGACGGTTCAGGGAACGTGGCGTTGGGGGGGTGTAGTCACCCCCTAGCGGCCCAATTCAGGCAAGGATGCCTCCCTTAACAACAGGGAAAAGACGAAGGAGTGCCCCGGTAGTATTTCGAAAGAGATCCCGGGACACTTCTGCCAAACGCCACCGTGGGGTTTTAGTCGGTTTGAATCCGACACTACCCCGTCACCTCCCAGAGGGTGGCAGGGTGTCCGCGAGGATTTTCCCACGTAAAAAAAGTGGTTAGCGCCTTACGTTACGAACGTTCGATACCCGGGTTCGAATCCCGGCGACCGGAGTCCAATTTTTCTTCTACGCTTCAAAAATGGAAGAAAAGCAACAGTACCCTATCAGCGACACTACAGTCAGCAACTGCAATCACTCCGGACGAGAACCACACAACTAACCACGGACAATACAACTCATGTTCATTATATTATTTTTAAATATTGTTAAATATACAAGTTTATGTTAACCCTGTTAATTCAGTGTTACACTCATTGAACAACGCCTGTTATCTTAATCGAAACAGGGGAACGACTAATTCGCGGCGTCGATTATCAGAATCGTAGCGAGAATTTACACCTCTCGCTGATGCGTTTTCCTCGCGACCGCGTCCCTCCGCGAACGGTCATAACAATATTATTCCACAAAAATTTCTAAGAACTCGAAAATTAAGCCACAAGTAAATGTATGATAATGCTCGTAGCTTGTAGACAAAAAAAAGATGAAATCGATGAAGATGGCATCGCTCAGGAACAAGAAGCGTTAAGATATTACATATCCCTGGACACTCGAATAAAGCTCCTCATGGAAGGAAATCGATCATCAACCCCGTCGACATCCAAAGGCATCGATTTTCCGGAAGAGAAACACGCCAAGAGAAATAAGTGAAACGCAACCACGCAACCTCCCGCCGCCGCTGGACAAAAGCCAACAACATCTATTTCACAAGGTAAATCCAACCAATTAATTAAAGCCCAACATGGCACATTCTGAAAGAATCAGTACTTTATGGCGAAGACGAATTGCTCTACTTGGACGACTTACATACAGAACGCGTAAACTCAATGAATACGAACGTTCGGACCAACTAGACCGAAACATTTTGTTCTCATACCGCAAATCTTTCGAGGAGGTTTGGAACAAAATCAACTCTGTCCAAGAAGAATTGGAAGAGCTAGATGAGGACGAAACTGCGCACGTAGAAGCATTACTATACGAATATCACACCATTGACGCACGAATAATCGGCCTCATGGATAGCGTACACCCAACCACGCCGTCGAAATCTACAAAAAGCGAATCAGCCGCTGTTTCAACCGTTCGCGGAGAGACGCGATCGCGAGATAGCGCGTCAACGAGAGTCGTAAATTCTCGTTACGATTAAACAATCGACGCCACGAACTGATTGATCCCCTATTTCAATTACGAGAATAGAGGTGGTTGGAATGAGTGTAGATGAGAAATTACACTTAATGTGTTAATAAAAGTTTAATAACAGATAAACAGTCAACAATTTCACTCAAGATCAACGATTAACAATTATGAATAAAGAATGACAATGACGGCCCTTTGCACGTGTTTGCTTATTACGAGATCTTTCGTACTTCACAGCTCGAAATAGACTGGCTTTGTTCGAAGCAACGGATTCTTTCTTTAGTTGCCCTTCGATATCCCTACTACACACGTGTTTATTTGACATACCGCGGCGGTTGTCGCGTGTGCGTTCTTCCACGAATTTGGCGAGTGATACGTCGGGATATCGATGGTCCGTTAGGCATATCGATATTGCGCGTTGACAGCATAGTTCTTTCTATCGCGAAGCCGTTGGAAAGTTCTGTGGTCGATGCCGCCACAAATTAACGTTTAGTAAACGTAACAGCTGCCGATAGCGAGCCTACCCCATTTAAATTACCGCAAATTCGGGTACCTACCTTTGATGGTACCTTCGAGAATTGGCGTTCATTTTAGACTCCTTCTCTTCAACGATAGATCAGAATGAACAACTGACACCATTCCAAAAATTCTATCATCTACGGTCAGCATTGACTGGAAAGGCCGCGCGAACCATCCAGTCATTGGACGTCACGGAGTCTAATTACTCCATCGCCATAAACCTTTTACGAGACAAATTTGACTGCTGTCGTCAAATATGCTCGCGTCATTGGCATGCACTCCTCTATTATCCCAAGATGACGAAAGAAGCGCCCGAATCCGTAGAGGACCTTATCGAAACGGTCAAAATAAATTTGAAGGTGTTAGAGAAATTAGGCGACCCGCTGACGTCGAATACCGTGATCTGCGATCTGATCACCTCAAAATTGCCTCAGTCCACTGTCCGCCAATAGCATCGCAATTTGCCAAACAAAAGAATGCACAAGTATACGCATTTAATCGACTTCCTCCAAACAAGGGCAAACGGCGATCAGACGAGCGTTCTGACACCAATAAAAAGAGGGATTCCTACCAACGCCCCCATCATCGTAGGAACAAGCCACGAGGACATACATTCACCACCACACACAGGACGTTGGTGTGTCCGACATGCCAAGAAACCCACGAAATAAGATACTGCAAAGTCTGCAAGGCGAAATCGGCAACACAACGCTTTGAATTTGCAAAAAGGGCGTCTCTCTGCACAAATTGCCTAAGCAGAGGGCATTCTATTACCCAATGTCCCGCGGGTTCATGTCACACATGTGGACAACGACATCACACATTTCTCAATCGAGAACCAACCCACGTCAGTTCGAGAGTATCAAGCGTCAGATCATCGAACGTCCGATCATCGTGCGATCGATTGTCAAGCGAGCGACCGTCGAGCAGTCGATCTTAGAGCGATCGTTCATCGGACGACCGATCCTCTAACAGACGAGCATCCCCTGGATCATCGACATCGTGTTCGTCACTTCGTTCGAGACGGACCACAGAATCTAAGCGAAAATCGCCTCCATCAACTCTAAAAGGTAGGAAATCCCTTCCTCAACACGAATCATGGTCATCACGAACCAAATGCACCGGATCAAACTCAACGTGACTAGGAGAAACGATGACGGCAAAAGGGACCGATTTAACAAACACATCTCCAAACGCCACACTGCATCATGATCTGTTGGTCACAGCACAGATCAATATTCTGAATAACAGGGCACAACCAATCCGAGCCAGAGCTTTGCTAGATACTGGATCTAGTATGAACCTCATGACCGAAGAGTTCGCAAACTCCCTCGGTATAAAGCAAAGGAGATGCGCGGTTCCAATCGGTGCCCTCGATAACAACCACTATCGCAAAACGCCACATCACGGCCACTCTTACTTCCACTGACAGCGCATACGAACGAACATTAACGTTCCTTGTTATCCCTACTATTTTAACCTTAATTCCAAGTGAACCCATCGATCTTTCGACATTTGGGATCCCCCGAAATCTCAAATTGGCCGATCCACAATTTCATGTACCAGTCCCGATCGATGTCCTATTAAGCCCAGGTTCAACACTCGCGTCAATGTGTATTGAACAAATCAACCTAGCGCAGCCAGACAAGCCTGAACTGCGTCTGCAAAAAACGCGATTCGGTTGGGTAATCGGGGGGAGTCCTACCTCGCAAGCCGCGACCAATATCTTTCACGCAACCACGACAGATATACGAGCGGATCTCGCCCGTTTTTGGGAAATCGACGAGGGACCACCCACCATATATTTATTGAAATCAGAACTTCAGTGTGAGAAACATTTCCGAAACCATGTCCAACGCACCAAGGAAGGGCGATACATTGTCGCCTTGCTTTTCTACGAGAAGCTTTCCTCACTAGGGTCATCGAGGGTCGCTGCGATGAGCAGGGTCGCATCTCTGCATCGCAGATTCCAACGCGATAAACGATATGAAACCGCGTATAGTGCAGTGATTCAAGAATATCAAGACTTGGGTCACATGACGAAGATCACGACTGATCACCGCCTAGTAACCGATATTATTTACCACATCACGGCGTGATCAAGGAATCGAGCGACACTGCGAAACTTCGGGTTGTGTTCGACAGATCAGCCTCCGGCAACACGGGAGCTTCCCTAAACGACACCCCCCATACAGGACCGAAGTTACAAGAGGACCTGTTCGACATTCTACTGAGATTCCGCCCGCACCAATATGTCCTAACGGGTGATATTGAGAAGATGTATCGACAAATCCTAGTACGCCCAGAGGACAGGAAATATCAATTAATTCTGTGGCGTAATTCCAAAGGGGAAGTCGATACATACCAACTCAATACCGTGACGTTCGGGTTATCAGCAGTTCAATACCTGGCCCTCCGATGCCTCAAACAGCTGGCAGACGACGAGGGACATCGATTCCCACGAGCATCATCGGTATAACAGCGCGATTTCTACGTCGATGACGCCCTCACCGGAGCTGATACGAAGGCAGAGGTACTGTCGATCAGAAAGGAGCCTACCGACCTTCTACAATCAGCCGGCTTCAATATCAGAGAAGCCCTAAAATCTCTCGGAATCTTTTGGGACTCCCAGGTCGATACAATCCTGCATTCGGTCGATACCCTAGCTAACCTCCCACGGGTTACAAAGCGATCCATAAGTTCTGTGATAGCCAGAATTTATGATCCATTAGGATTGCTCGCACCTATCATCACACGGGCAAAAATACTATTACAACGAGTCTGGTCATTAAAGATCGACTGGGATGAGTCACTTCCCGCTGACCTGCATTCGGAGTGGAACCTGTACTATAGCCAATTAGTGTTGATCAACAACATTCGGTTTCCACCAGTAGTATCCTGCGGACCTAATTTCTCGAGGGCAATTACCCGAATATTTTCTGCAGCCGAACGTTTGACAAACTCGACTACACTGGACAACAATCGGAAGAGTGTTGGCCTATGTTGAGTCCAACACCTTTGGCCAACATACCAGGACAAAAAACAGTAATTTGTCTAGCCGTAACTCCTGTCAACCAGAGTCTCATAGACAAATTTTCATTCTGGCTTAAATTAATCCGAATTACTGCTCGCTCTCTTCGGTGGAAACAAAAACAAAAGTGGTCGTCACTACGAACCACAGAGGAACTAAATGTTTCCCCACGACAAACTGATCAAACTACCGCAATACACTCACTTTTCTGAAGAGATAGCAACGCTCCGGAAAGATCGAAACATCCAGTCAATGGGGGACTCCAACGTCTCAACCCTTTTATCGACAATGAAGGAACATTGCGCGTGGAGGGCCGACTGAGTCCAGCGCCGATGGCCTTCGCCCAGAAACACTCGATCATATTGCCCAAATCTCCGGTTACATCATGAATAATAGATCACAAACATAAGGTCAGTATGCATTCAAGAACACAGGCTACTTTATACGCAGTGAGACAACGATACTGGCCCATCGATGGCCGAAGTCAAGTATGGCGTATGATTAAAAGTTGCGTTCGTTGCTGTCGTGCTCATCCATCACCTGTGGACTACATAATGGGTAATTTGCCGGAGGCTCGAGTAACGGAATCTCGACCATTGACAAACGTCGGAGTCGATTATTGTGGTCCATTCTACATTCAGGAGAAGCGAGATCGTAACCGCCGCCAGGTCAAAGTATACGTAGCCATCTTCGTATGCCTAGCAGTCAAGGCGGTGCACTTTGAACTCGGTAGCGATCTCACTGTTGTTCGCAGATTCATTGCTCGGCGAGGGTTTTGCTCGACCATTCACTCCGATAACGGCACAAACTTCATCGGCGCAAACAACAAATTAAGAGAGCTCCACGATCTACTAAAATCGGATGATCATAATGAAAAGACAAATGCATTCCTAGCCGACAGGCAAATCGAATGGCGCTTCATACCCCCTCATTCCCCGCATGTCGGTGGGTTATGGGAGGCAGCTGTGAAGTCATTCAAACACCACTTTAGACGCGTCGTCGGCAACGAATTACTTACTTTCGAACAATTCAACACCCTCATCATCGAAACAGGATCAGTTCTTAACTCCCGACAACTAACTTCCATATCCACGGATCCCAAAGATACTATTTTCTCTTCATTTTATTGCAATATGTAACCATAATACAAATAAGGTGAGTTGGAAAACTAGCAGAACTTTAACAATTTGTTCCTTTAAGATTGCTGATCCTCATGATGAGTAAAATACAATACAATAAAAAAATTGGACTTTGAATTTCGAGGTCAAGGTAAGTTTTGCGAGTATTATTCTTGCACATTTTCGTTATCCAAGTATAGTGTTGGTGACAAGTCGTTTTTAACCATCCGCTTAGATACAGTGGCGAGCAAAAGTGTAAACACACTCCGCCGATTTTATGTAAAAGGCGATACTACGACTAATTTTTCAAGTGATCGGTAAAGATTAGGTAACAGTAACTACAAGATGCATCTGATTAACGAAACGTAATAGTTCATTTTCATTAACATTAATAATGTACAGAATATTTTATAATAATTGTGTTTTGAAACAATGTTTACAGTTTTGCACGTTTCGTCAGAAACGTTTATGATGGCATGTAAATGTCAGGGAAAGGAAACTATCAATAAGCACTGATTGACCACTGTTTCGCAGTCGACTGTTCCACACCATTGCTAGATTACTTTTCAGTTTGATTAGCAAGGAACAGCAAGAATCTGCAAATCGAGGACAGTCAATCGACAGAAGATAGATCATCACCGTCGTCAACACGGAAGGAGTCTCAGGTCGTACTCATTCGGAGTTGTCATTTCAAATACTCAATTTTGTATGATACTAAAGTTGTTGGATCATTCAAATATATAATAACCGGTTAATAGCAGCGTTATATTCAATCAACCACCCTTATTATCCCACAAGAAATAAGGGATCGAACGATTCGTGGCGTCGATTAGAAACGGGGATTTACAACTCCCGTTGGCGCGTTTCTTCGAGATCGCGTCTCCCCGTGAAAGTACGAAGGTTCAATCAGCGAATATTTTAAATACTTCTGTATATTATGTGCATCCTGTGCATTGTAACGGAGAATTTCTGATGAATTTCACGGTTGCGTAAATTAAAATACTGATATGCCTATTAATCACGCGTGTACACATGCTTTTAGATACACGCGAAATAGAAGCCTCTCGCTTTAACTTACTTGCACATACTTGAGTCTATCGCTAATCGTAACTCCGCGCTAACTTAACCTACACACGATCATGGTCCGTGTAAACTTCTACAGAAGCTGTCCGAATTATTACACGTGTACGAGATAATGAAAACTGTGGAAACAGCCGACGGCAATTCTGTTTTGGCGATGTGTTCGTGCACCTACAACTCCGTTGAAAATACATACGTACTACGACCAAAGAGAGTAGACAGTTGTGGTCCATACCTCCAGTACTGTCTTATCGGTTAACCAGTTTCGAACGAGTGAGAGAACAAAATTTTCGCGGTAAAGCTTCCACGCGTATCTGACCGCTTTTCGCGCCATAG
>JACXIO010000114.1:0-12467 GCA_014737335.1 Bombus polaris | reverse complement strand
AAATGATACTTACCACAAAAACACACTATCAACAGGATACATCCCCCCCGAAGCTTTTCTTTACCTAGACAAAAGAAACTACCTGCAAGACCCAAACAACATACCGATAATATATCACATAAAAAGAAATACAAGAACAAATGCAATTCTCTACGAGGAAAACTTAGATGGAAAGACAGCAGACACCAGGTGGAGATACCACATGGCCCTCCCCCAGAAAGACGCAGAAGACAAACACAGAAAAAACTCAAAAAAATATTGGTGGATCCCGAAACCAAAATAGAAATATCAAGATAAAGATCCATAAAACTAAATACCAAAAATAACTTTACCCTAATGGGTAAATACATAACTAGTAAATAAGCACTGTAAATAATGTAAATATGTAAATAAACACACCCCCCTACTCACCCAGCCCTCCCTCCCACCCCCCTTCCCAAATTCCCACGTCCGCCCCCAAACCAAACAAGCTAACAAACTGTCCTGTTTTGCGACCAGGTTTTCAGGATAGAAATAAGAATAAACAAAAATACAATGTGTAAGCACCGCTTTTCAGCGGCTTAAAATCCATAGTATAATCATAGTATAAAATGTATAAAATAGGATAAAATGAAATATTGTAAGGCTACGTCGTGCCGTTACGTATCGATACTTTTGCCTAATCAAACCACAACCGAAGTTCGCCGTTTATTGCGAACCAACAAAAATTGTATAAAGCAAATCTGGAAAATCAATAAACATTTATATAAAAAAAAGTTGTTAGCGTCTTAGGTTTCGAACGTTCGGGACTCGGGTTCGATTCCCGGCGCCCGTGATCCGACTTTTCTTCCACGCATCAAAAATAGAAGAATAATTAGCAGTACCCCAGCAGCGACATTTACAGCCTGCAACTACAACTATGACGGACAATATATCTCCACCTCACAACTATTTTATTTATAATTTAACTAACTGCCCAAATAGGCCAAGGGTCCAGATTCACAACAAAAATTTCGATTGGATGCTCAATGACAAAATAAAAGAAAAACAAAAATCAGTAGCGTTATGATTGGTATTCAAAGTGCTAGTTGTATTCTGTGAGTTACCAGTCAGACCGTAATGACATGACAGATCATTTTCGATTTCGTACACGGATGAATCTCAGTTTGTTGGATCATATTACCACACTGGGCGTGTGTGGAGACATTGAATGCTAGTGCATTGTCGCAATAGGCGTGTGTGAAGACACTGAATGCGAGTACATTGACGCAATAGGCGTGTGTGGAGACACTGAATGCTAGTGCATTGACGCAATAGGCGTGTGTGGAGACACTGAATGCGAGTACATTGACGCAATAGGCGTGTGTGGAGACACTGAATGCTAGTGCATTGACGCAATAGGCGTGTGTGGAAATATCGAATGCTAGTGTATGGTCACACTAGGCTTGTGTGAAAATATCGAATGCTAGTGTATGGTCGCACTAGGCTTGTGTGGAAATATTGAATGCTAGTGTACGGTCGCACTAGGCTTGAGTGTGGAAACACTATGTTAAATGTCATGGTCATAGTGTTAATGATCCACTGAGATCGGTGTACTCATATCGTCATTGTCACTGTCACTGTCATCACTGCAGACGTCCAACTCAGCAGGAACGCAACTATCTGACATTTTTCTTAATCTATCATGACTGTACTTATACGATCGTTTGCCGTCTAATGTTTTTAAAATATATCTATCTCCTTCTAAAATCTCTGCTATTACGAATGGACCCTTAAATTTTGGATCTAACTTGGTTTGGTTTCTTTCCTCATTTTTTGCGCAATACAAAATCACCGAGATTAAATCTAACCACTTTAGCTTTAGTTTTGTCAAATCTATCTTTATCGTATTTGGCGCTAATTGTTATATTTTTTATCGCCTGTTGTCTTACATCGGAGATGTCTATTTCTCTTTCTTCGGCATTATCGGGTAACAACAAGTCGTACGGTCTTACTGTCCTACCGATTAGTAGTTCCAATGGACTCGCTTTAGTCACGCGGTTGGTGGTGCAATTCAAAGCCAGTTTTACTTCCCCAATCGCGTCTTGCCATAACCGCCCAGTCGTTTCTATCGTTGTGAACATGTTTTTCAACGTGCCCATAATACGCTCTACCTGTCCAATGGCCCTGAGGTGATCGTATGCGATAGAGGATTCAGAAACACTAGAGTATATTTAACAATGTGATTTATTATCATATACCCTAAGTGTACACTAGTCGTATAACACAACCTGTTAGATTGATTCGTAATTACGGAGTATATCGGCGCGCGAGACGTAGCGACTTAACTCTTACTACTCGGATAACTCGATGATAAAAGGTCCCTCGCTTCCTTATCCGCTATATTTATAACTGTCGGAGTTGACAAAAGGCGTCGGGGTCTTCCTTTCGAAGGTGTTCTGGAAAGATCCCCAACGGTCGCTCAACTCTCGACCTTGTTTACAATTTTGACTGTTCCTGCTGGCGAAGCGAAGGCGTATGATCACGACAAAAACAGAGGATTTTGAACAGTTTTAATTGTAACCTCCTAAGGTTGTCGGATCTATGGTAATCTTGTCTACAAGTAAAGAAGGTTTTTGTGTAACAAGCTACGGAACGGAAACCGTTATGAAATTTTCCGTCGAGTGCCGCTACAGCCCTACTAGCAGCGGTTGTTATCAAGTGGAGTCTGATATGTTTACCCTGACAAAAATCTTGGAACTCTTTGCCCGTAAAACATCTTCTTTGATCCGCTATTATCCGACAGGGAGTCCCGAATAAAAATATAGCGGACTTAAGCGCTTTAATGGTATTAACGGAATCTATCTTACGAGTATGATGCAGGTATACGAATTTAGTGAAGGCGTCGACCAAAACAATGACATACTCTTTCGAGTCACTTTTACCGCTTAGCTTGCCCGTTATGTCCATGTGGACTGTATACCAAGATATGCTGATCTTAGGTATAGGATGTAGTTCAGCTTGTATTTTACCTGAACTAGCTTTCGAAACTTGAAAGCATGACAATTCTCTACGAATTTACGAACATATTTCGCCATTCCTTCGAACCAGTAGTACTCGTACAGCTTCTCAAGCGTTTTATCCCAACCTAAGTGCATAATTGACTGGTGCACATGATTAATAACGGGCCACCTAAAACCTCTTGGGACAATGGGCAAGCAGAGAGTTCTGCCTTTTCTTGGTATTTTACGATGGAGGGTACGGGACTGTAATTCATACGTATCATACGATATCTTCCGCGAGCTCCTGGTTTTGCAATTTATTGACGATTTCTGAAATTTGGGGGTCGCGACGTTTTTCCGCTAATAGCCAATCTTCGGAGATTTCGGTCAGATTGATTTCTTTTTCTGCAACTTCGTTGATCGTACGGTGATTCAAGTCTACGGGGTTCCGCGAAAAGAAATCTACGTGAGCCATTCGTTTGCCTTCCCGATACGTAATGTCAAAGGTAAAAGTTTATAGGTAAGCCCGCCACCTGTAAACCCTGTCATTTAATTCACTTTATTACTAGATGCTTTCAAAAATTACAATCAGTTACAACAAGGAATTCTCGTCCATGAGAATGGTGGCGAAAATTTTTGACAGCGTTTACAACTGCTAACGTCTCTAGTTCATACGAATGATACCTAGATTCCGCAGGGCTAGTCCTTTTACTGTAATATTCTACTACTCTATTTTTACCTTCGACTTTATGCATTAAAATAGCCCCGTATCTCCCCGAACTAGCGTCAGTATGTAGTTCTATCGGGTAATTGGGGACGAATATCATTAACACCGGCGCGTTAGTCAGGACGGAAATTACCTTTTGCCCTATTTTTTCATGCCTATCCGTCCAAGTTACGTTTTTGTTACCGGAAGTAAGTGTATACAGGGGTTTTATTACCTGTGAAGATTTAGGAACGAATTTTCGAAAGAGCCTAAACCTATGAACTGCTAAGCTGTGTGACAGTCGTTGGTGCAGGCAAAGAAGTCAAGGCTTGTATTTTACCCGGGTTGGGGCGAACTTCTCCGTTATAAATTACATATCCCAAATAGAGTACCGATGTCGAATGGACCGAACAAAAGCACAAAAGAATTTGAAGAAAACAACAATTTATTGTCCAAATTGTCCGTCGGGAATAAGAAATGCTGTATACTCCGTAGAATTAGGATGAATAGGAATTTGGTGAAACTCGCTGGCTATGTCCAGGCTAAAAAAAGTATCTCGTCTGTTGTAGTTTTGCGATTTGATCCGCAATAAGAGGTAGGGGATACCAATCCGCAACCGTATTTTCATTTAACGCTCGAAAATCTGCACGCAGTCTATCTGAGCCGTCCTTTTTCTTCAAGAGTAACATAGGGCTCGCGAACGGTGAATTGCTAGGCCTTACAATGTTCGCTCTAATTAATTCGCCTATTCTCTCGCGTACTATTCTCCGCTCTTCCTCGCTAAGTCTATAAGGACTTCTTTGTACAGTGATATTAGGATCAATTAATTGTATTTCTAACGGGCCTGTATTTACGCGAGTACGTAGGAAATCCGTAACGAATGAATCTTTGAATTTTCGAGAAGAGAAATTAATCGACTTTTATCATTACCATGTTCATCAGACGCTACGCCGAAATATATTGTTGCAAAGTGTCGCTAAAACTTTATCTCCGGTTTAGAACTGAGCCGGTCGTGACACGTTTATCGCTACTTTGTGTATATCTCAGTTCGCTGGTGAATGCCGAAGAGTGCATACGTGTGTCTAGTGCCCTGTGAAGTTCTCGAAACAACACGTGACGCCCTTCTGTCGAAAGTGAATCGAACAAACTTGCAAAGGGTTCTCAAACGTGACTGTGGAAAACCCAACGCTACTTAGCTCTGACTCGAATCATAGCCTCTCGACTAGTTACTTCAAATCGAATTAACTAGCTCGATGATGGCCCAAACATCTCGAACGGGCTCTCCGGAGCTGAGTTATAACAGCGCCGCTCTTCCTCCCCCGTGGCAAAAGGACATTACATCCCTCTTTGCAAACGACCCGCACACGAAAAAACGCAAGCTGGAAGCAGCTAAGACAAATGTTAGCCAAGTGACCACCTATAACTGATTTTTAACACTGGAGACTACAGACGACTCCATGGGCACAACAGAAACGTCAAACAAACCACATACCCAAAGAAATCCCCCTCCCCCGCCTATCTAGCGAAGAGATGGGGGACAGAAAGCCCTCGCAGTTTTACAACGACCTCAGAAAACTAGCCAGCTCCTTCGCGTCCGACGAATTTATCCTCCACTTGTGGAGGGATCGTCTCCCTGATCGTATCAGGGAAGTGCTGGCTGCCATGGACGATACGGACATCGATAAACTGACACGGGCAGCGGACAAAATTGAAGAGGCACACAATCGAAACGGACAGCGCGCTCACAGGGCAACCACCGTCACCGAACCACCGGCACGACATGCATGTAAAAACGACGCACTGGCGGCCGAGGTTAGTAGACTTCGGGAAAAAATTAAGGCAATGGAAATCGGCGGGTATCATCGACCACGACTACGCTCGAATTCACGCACTTGATCCCGCCGCCGTTCGCGTTCGCGAGACAAGCCGCGCCAGGACGGTATATGTTTCTATCACGCGAGGTTCGGTGATCGCGCTACGAAATGTACCATTCCGTGCAAGTGGAAGTCGGGAAACGACCCCAGCCGTCCGTAAAAGCGGCGGACGACGACGGCTTGGGATCTCGCCGCATCTTTGTCACGGACCAGAGGACGAAGACTTCGTACTTAGTAGACACCGGCGCTGACATTAGCGTATATCCCCGCAGCAAGATATCAAGGGACGTAAAAAAAACAGAGTACGAACTATTCGCGGCCAATGGGACGCTCATCGCAACTTACGGCACCGTAGCGATGGAGCTGAACTTGTCCCTTAGACGGGCCTTCAAATGGCACTTCACAGTCACCGATGTGCAAACCCCCATCATCGGCCTAGACATTTTAAGTCATTACGGTTTGCTTGTGGATCCGAGAAATAAGCGACTTCTCGACACAACGGCCCAGTTGTCAGCTAGGGGATACGCCGCCAACAGCAAACAACCTATGACAAAGACCATAATCAGAGATTCGGTCTATTACCGATTGTTGGCGAAATTTCCGGATCTAACTCGTCCACCGGCCTTTGGGCGAGAGAAAATCCGGCACAGTGTGGAGCATCACATCGAAACCACACCCGGCCCACCCATCTATTGTAAACCACGCCGTCTTGCACCGGACCGACTTAAGCAAATCGAGGCGGAATTCGCAACTCTGATAGAGCAAGGAGTTATGCGCCCATCGAAAAGTTTCTGGGCATCGCCACTACACATCGTTCCAAAGAAGGGCGGAAGTCTGCGGCCTTGCGGTGACTATCGGGCGCTGAACGCCCGCACGGTACCCAACAGGTACTCTCCACTCCACATTCAAAACTTCGCGCAACACTTACACGGTAGGCGAATATTTTCTAAGATTGATTTAGTACGCGCCTACCATCAGATCCCGATTGCGCCCGAAGATATGAAAAAAACCGCGATTACGACACCCTTCGGCCTTTTCGAGGCAACCAACATGATGTTTGGGCTTCGAAATGCCGCGCAAACGTGTCAAAGGTTTGTTGACGAAATCACGCGAGGTTTAGATTTCGCTTACGCGTATATAGATGATTTCTTAGTAGCCTCGGAAACCGAAGAGCAGCACCGCGAGCACTTGCGGATTTTGTTTGAACGTTTAAATAAGTACGGCGTAGTGATCAACCTCGCAAAATGCGAATTCGGCGTGAACGAAATAGCCTTCTTTGGTCACACTGTAAACGAGCATGGAATAAAACCGCTCGCAGATCGCATTAAAGCCATTGTTGAAGCGCCGCTCCCCGCGAATATCAAGACATTACGCAGATACCTCGGTATGATTAACTTCTACCGACGTTTCATACCGGCGGCCGCTAAAATCTTACAATCCCTTAACGACTTGCTACAAGGGGGGAAAAGGGCAACATGCCCATTATTTGGTTGGAAGAATCCGAAACTAGCTTTCGCGAGTCAAAACGCGCCCTTGCTAACGCCATGATGTTAGCGCATCCTGTACCGGGCGCGCCCATTAGCCTCGCAGTAGACGCGTCCGACTATGCAATAGGAGCGGTGTTGCAGCAACGAGCAAACGACACTTGGCAACCATTGGGTTTCCTAACTAAACCCTTACCTTCCGCGCAGCGGAAATATAGCGCGTACGATCGCGAATTACTCGCGATGTATACCGCGGTCAAGCGATTTCGACACGCCGTAGAGGGGAGGAATTTCATCATTTTCACGGATCATAAACCCCTCACATATGCGTTCAATCAGAATCCCGACAAGTGTTCGCCGCGACAATTCCGTCAACTAGATTATATCGGGCAGTTCACGACCGATATAAGATATATAAGGGGGATTAATAATAATGTAGCCGATGCCCTATCTCGCATCGAAGCGATAGGAAAGTCCGTCGATCACCAAACTCGCCGCCGCGCAAGGAAACGACAAGGAGCTACGCGATATCATCAACTCCGATACATCCGCATTGCAGCTGAAGAAAATTCGTTTTCCTGATTACGACGCGGAAATATACTGCGACGTATCATGCGACATAGTGCGGCCGTACGTACCGAAATCCTTGCGGCGCGACGTATTCAATTCGCTCCACGGACTTTCCCATCCAGGGATACGCGCGACCCAAAAATTAATAAAATCGCGTTTCGTTTGGTCGGCAGTAAATAAAGATTGCCAAACATGGACACGGCAATGTATCCCGTGTCAACAATGCAAAGTGACTAGACACGTATCAGCGCCTACCGGAACATTCGGAGAGCTCGCAGGACGGTTCGAGCATATACATTTAGACATTGTCGTTATGCAATATTCACAAGGCTACCGATATTGTCTAACATGTATCGATCGTTTTTCACGTTGGCCCGAAGCTATTCCCATTGTAGATATGGAAGCAACGACCGTTGCCTCGGCCCTTCTCTCCACATGGATAGCGCGTTTTGGCGTCCCGTCAAAAATAACAACCGATCAAAGACGCCAATTCGAATCCAACCTTTTCGACGAACTATGCCGGATGCTCGGCATTAAGCATTTGCGTACTACAGCGTATCACCCCTTTCACAGCTTTCACAGGCAGCTTAAGTCAGCAATCAAATGCCACAATTCGAGCAACTGGGTTGAAAGCCTACCCATAGTTCTGTTAGGCATTAGAACCGCTATCAAGGAGGACCTGAATGCAACGACAGCCGAAATGATTTACGGTACTGGCATACGATTGCCGGCAGAGTTTTTTGTACCAGCAAAACAACCGGCCAACGGGGAATTCTCAAATCGTCTGCGAGAACGAATGAACGACATTAGACCTCTTCCAACTTCGCGACACGGCGAAAAGAAAACATTTATGTTCCGCGATTTAGGAACTTCGCCGTACGTTTTCGTACGCCACGATGCAATCGGAGGTCCACTACAACCACCTTACGACGGCCCCTATCAGGTTATACAGCGTGGGGAGAAAACTTTTACCATACGGATGAAGGACAAAAGCGTGAAAGTCTCCGTAGATCACCTAAAACCCGCCTTCATCGTTTCGGAAGATATCGAACAACTCGAAAAGAGCGCAGTAACCCACGACACGTTTTTACCTGGGAAAATCTTACGGTCGCAAAGCAGCGAGCAAGCGCAACAAAGCGAGGGAGACGCAAGAAGCCATTATACCACGCGTTCGGGCAGGAGAGTTCGCTTTCCTGACCGCTTTCAAGCGGGTTTGAATTAAGCGGTTAGCAAGTATATACGCGCCAACGTAAAAAGAAGCAGTAACGTTATCACTGGCAGGGGGGTACAGTAGCGGCACTCGACGGTAAAATTCATAACGGTTTCCGTCCAGTGACCGCGCTACACAAAAACCTTGTTTACCTATAGATAAGTTTATCATAGATCCGACAACCTTAGGCGGTTACTGTAGGTCAATTAAAATCCGTGGTTTTTGTCGTGATCATATGCCTTCGCTTCGACTACAGAAAGAGTCAAAATCGCAAACAAAGTCGAGAGTTCAGCGACCGTTGGGATCTTTCGAGAACACCTTCGAAAGGAAGACCCCGACGCCTTTTGTCAACTCTGACGGTTATAAATATAGCGAATAGGGAAGCGAGGCAACCTTTTGTCATCGAGTCATACAAGCAGTAAGAGTTAAGTCGATACTTCTCCCGCCCCGATATATTCGTAATCTCGAATCAATCCAGCAGGTTGTGTTATACGACTAGTGTACACTTAGGGTATATGTTAATAAATAATATCGTTAAATATACTCAAGTGTTTCTGAATCCACTATCGCCCACTACCACCTCAAAATTAACAACAACCAAGTGAAAATTCTGCCGACCAACCCAGACGCCTATAGAAAATTAACGAGGTTGCTAAAAACCCTGAATGCTAACTTTTACACATACCAGCTCAAGCAAGAAAGATCTTTTCGAGTGGTACTACGCAACATCCACCACTCGGCCAATCTAGACGAATTGAAGTACGAACTTCATGAACTGGGACACGAAGTTATTAACATCAGTAACATTAGACATAGGATCACTAAAAACCCACTATCCCTATTCTTTGTCGACTTAAAACAAAATCCGAACAACAAACAAATTTACGACATAAACCGATTGATGAACTCGGTAGTAAAAATCGAACCTCCTTTAATAAAAAAAGGAGATAGTACAATGCAAAAGGTGCCAAAAGTACGGCCACACGCAGAAATACTGCAATCATAATTTCCGCTGCGTCAAATATGCAGGTACACACCCCACCGATCAGTGCACTAAATCACCAGAAACCCCAGCGAAGTGCATCCACTGTAATGGTGACCATCCTGCGAACTACGAAGGATGCTCAGCCTACAAAACCCTACGCTTAAACAAGTATCCTAAACTCAGAGCCAAAGAGACAACAAATCAAATGCCCAGTCCTCCAAAATTTACTACCTCTTCAATCTCCTATGCCCAAGCAGTGTAAACCAACCAAGATAAGCTGAGTATCCATAAGGACCATTCCCAAAACAGCGTTCCCAATCCACAAAACTCAGACAACTTCTCCAGACTAGAAAAATTAATAGAAAAACAGTCGGAACAAATAAACAACTTACTATCACTATTAACACTCATCATGGATAAACTAATACGTCCCGACGTAAAATAAAACCAAGACGCATAGCTCTTTGGAATGCCAACGGTCTAGCTCAACACAAACTCGAACTAGAACTCTTCCTTAAACAACAGCAAATCGACGTGACGCTCATATCGGAAACCCACTTCGCCGACAAAAACTATCTCAGAATAAACGGCTATAACTTCTACCATACCCAGCATCCCAGTGGAAAGTCCCACGGCGGCACCGGAATCACTATCAAATCCAGCATTAAGCACTACGAGCTTCCACCATTCCAGAAAGACTACCTCCAAGCTACAAACGTAGCAATAGAAGACTGCATGGTACAATCACCACTTCAGCAGTATATTGCCATCCCAGACACTCAATTACCAAAAAAAACTTTGATAACTTCCTTCACGCTCTAGGCAATAGATTCATAGCGGGAGGAGACTATAACGCCAAACATAAGCAGTGGGGCAGCAGACTTGTCACGGTAAGAGGCAAAAATCTCTTGAAAAGCATAATCACCAACAATCTCAACTACTTCACCACATATGAACCCACATATTGGCCCACTGACACTAACAAAATTCCCTATCTACTCGACTTCTTCATAACTAAAAATATCTCACCAAGATATGTCCAAATCAACTCCTCGATGGAACTCTCTTCTGATCATTCCCCCGTTATAGCAACAGTCAGTTCAGCAATAATCGAGAACCCACCTAATGGCTTTATTCATAACCAACTCACCAACTGGCAGCTCTTTAGAGAAATCTTTAATCACTCAACTTCTGCCTCAATTTCACTACAAACAAAGGAAAATATCGAAACAGCCACGGAATACTTAAACACGAGCATAATAAACGTTATCCGCTCTTCCACACGTACCAAGACTCCAATCACCAAACACGAATATCCCCACTACATAACAAAAAATATCAGAGAAAAACGAAGACTAAGAAGAGTATGGCAGACCCATAGAACACCGGACGACAAACGCAAGCTAAACAACGCAACCAGGAAGCTAACAAAAATCATCAAAAAATACAAAAACGACTGTTTCCAAAAATTTCTCGCCAATTTGTCCCCCACAGCCGACTCAAACTACTCTCTGTGGAAGGCTTCCAGGAAACTCACGCGTCCCCCGCAAATAATCCCTCCAATTCGCTGCCAGCTAGGCGGATGGGCACGGAGCCCTGAAGAAAAAGCCAACCTGTTCGCCAAACACCTATTCAATGTATTTAAACCCCATTCCTTCAAAACTGCCCCGGAAATAACAGAATATCTCCACTCTCCCTTCCAAATGTCTCCCCCTATTAAACCTTTCACTTCTCTAGAGGTTACAGAATTAATCCATCGCCTAAATCCCTGGAAAGCATTGGGGCATGACCAAATAAGTAACAAAGCAATCAAGGAACTCCCCGTTAAAGGGATTGCACTCATCTCTTCAATTTTTAACGCAATTCTACGCCTTGAATATTATCCCAAGGCCTGGAAAACATCACTCATTACCCTCATCCCTAAACCCGGAAAACCAATATATGAAACTAGCTCATATCGCCCAATTAGTCTTCTACCTACCTTGTCAAAGCTATTCGAGAAGTTGCTAACGAATCGACTCCTTCCACTCCTAGAGGATCTGGAAACACTGCTAGATCATTAATTCGGTTTCCGGAAGCAACACTCCACAATAGAACAAATCCACTGGATAACACACAATATCAGCCAAACCCTAGAAAAGAAAAATACTGCTCTGCGGTATTCCTTGATATTCAACAGGCAGTCGACAAAGTATGGCATGAAGGACTTCTATTCAAACTTAAAAAAATCCTACCACACATCTACTACACCATCCTAAAATCCTACCTAACCAATAGACAATTCAGAATCTAATACTTAGACGCCACTACCACAACATTTCCAATAGAAGCTGGCATACCCCAAGGTAGTGTCCTTGGACCCCTGCTGTTCTCCATCTACACTGCCGATATACCAATAACAATAGAGATATCAATAGCAACATTTGCTGACGACACAGCGCTATTAGCTTCCGACGCTGACCTGGTAATTGTCTCATTTACTCTCCAGCGAGGTCTCGACTCTATGGAAAAGTGGTTTCATAAATGGGGCTTCAAAATAAACGAAAAAAATCCTCACATGTAACCTTCACGCTCCGAAAACAAACCTGCCCTCAGGTCATCATTAACAACATAACAATTCCGAACAAGGACACAGTCAGATACCTGGGAATGACCCTGGATAGGTGACTAACGTGGAA
>JACXIO010000113.1:0-12409 GCA_014737335.1 Bombus polaris | reverse complement strand
TTCTGAACCCAAGATTCTAGTTAAACCTCGTTAGATTTATTGTTCAATAATTTAGTTTATCGTTTAATACGTTATATGTTAAAGTTACGTTAGATTTGTTGTGCGTTTGATTAATTTATCGTTGTTCACGCTATATGTTACATTTGTAAAATATTAGCGTTCGTGTAAATATAAACCTTGTTGTGTAAAAGATGTCTCATTCAAGCGAGGAATTATCTTGCGCCCGAAATCCTGACGACACCTCATCCCCACAATCCCAACAACTAGTATGGCTCTCCCTTCTGATCTTATATCGATACTGGTTAAGAATGCCATAACCAGTAAGGATCTGCATCACATGATAGTTGATCCTCCTCCTCCTCCTCACGAAGGTCGAGGGATCCCTGATCAACCTTCTTGTCCAATTGTCAGGATTGTGGAATGACCATTCAATTTTCCAGTACAACTTTCTTACAGAGTCGGTGGGTCCGTTAACATTAGTCAGAAGGCTCCTGATGGCACCTACGAACCTCTCCGACTTATCGCACGCTTGCTCCAAGTGCGAGGAGTATCTCCTGGTGTTGTCCAGTAGCACCCTCAGATATTTAATTACTTCTTTGTTAGCCATCTCTCCACCACCTACGTCAAGATTAAAATCTTTTGGAACGCGTTTCCCGGTCAGCAGGATTACTTCGGTCTTCTCCCGTGCCAGTCGAAGCCGTGTCCTTGCACCAGTCGATGACCAGCTTGACCAGTCCACGGACTAGTAAGACCCCTGAACTGAGCCCCTGAGGCACCCTCGCATATACGTTCATTCCTACTTCTCCATCTCGGCAGTAGGCAGCTATTCTCCTATCCGACAGATATTCGTATAGTACTCCCAGCAGCTGACCTGGCAAACGCCCATCTTTAGCCTCCACTAGAATCCCTTTCCAACTCAACGTGCTGAAGGCATTCTTTATGTCCAAGGCGACCAAAACGCAGACCAGTCCTCTCTTCCGGCATAGATCCGCAATCCCACAGACTCTGCCCAGCGTGTCAATCGTACTCCTGCGTCTTCTGAATCCATATTGTTCCCTGTGGTAGTATGCTAATCTGCCTATATGAACATGACAACAGCGGGTCCCTTGCCGGTTTTGGCAAAAGAACCACCATCGCCAGCTTCCACACCGCCGGGATCCGCCCAACCCTAGATATGCAGTTGAACAGGTCCAGGAGCCGCCAAAACCGTTGTTCCGCGACGATATTGACAATCTGTCCAGGAACCCCATCCACACCCGCAGCTTTCTTCGGGTCGCATCTCGCTAATGCTGACCGCAGGTCTTCCTCCGTTACGCGCAGGTCATGTGGCTCCTCTTCTTGCGTCCGCAGGATGCGAGAGTTATGGCCATCCTCCGACTGCTCCACTCGACTGGTGACGAAAAGGTCGTCAAGAATCCTCGTAACCCTGTCCCTGATAAGGCTCTCCGGTGGCCAGTTACGTGCCATTTTCGCTCTTACCACACGATACGGCCCGGGGATGTTATTCCAGTGTTGCGCAGAACTCCCTCCACTTCTCGTCCTTACTGCGCTCGATCGCTCTTTTCATCCTCTTTCTTGTCTCCTTAAATTCCTTTACCAGGCCAGCATTGTCTCTACCAGCACCCACTGCCTGCTGAACCCTTCTTCTTGATCTCAGAATTGCCCTTCTCAACCCGGATAACTCTCCGTTCCACCAGTGGTTGATACTTCTCCTGCCGCGCGGGGGGAAAATCGTTTTCAATTCGTCGGCACACGTACGTTCCAGACCTTTCTGGAAGTGGGCGCCGTGTGTCGCGTCGTCGTTCGCCGTAAAATCGAAGTTCTCGTCGAACCTCCTCAGGAATTTACCCGCGTCAACGTTCTCTCGGTTGAATACTTAGCACCACCTCGCGCTGGTTTCCTTCTACGGTTCGAGAACTCGTGTAATAAAAACAAGTGATCAGAGGCAGAGTACCAATCCGCAGCGTTTACACTTTCGTGCTTGCAGCACTTCGCATACCTAGGCTCCTTCGTGCATTTTTTCATTAAGTGCTCGTTGCTGCCACATATCCTGCACAGTTCCCTACCCGAACACGACATCGTGCACCTCGCAGACGTTGGACTATTGGGCGCACAAAATGGCCACTTACCCCGGACTTGTCACTGCCACTAGTCACTGCCACTTTCAAATGGTCCGCGCGACGCGCTTTCGGCGCGCGTGTCGATATGGCTGCGTTCGTGTAGTTCCCCGGGTAGGTCGTGCAGCGGCGCTGTTGTCACGCGTCTCAATATGGCTTCCTCACCGTTATAATCTAACACTCGGTTTATTTTCGCCTGTAACGTCTTTCCAGACCAGACCAGTCGGTTCTTGCACTCACTTTTTTCCACAGGCACTAGCCTTTCACTCTGGTTAACTTCCTTGTCCGAATTCTCTAGTTTTCCCGGAAATTTCGATCGCACTCACTGCCCCCTCCTCTCTACGGCTGCTCACACGCGCGTCCCCGGGCGACATTCTCTAAATATTGAACCCCTGGCCCCCCACTAAATCAGTTCGATTTTTAACGCGAAAAGCATGTTGGATCGCTTTTTCAATGTTTGATAGAACTTTGTCTATCAGTCGTTCACTACTCGTTGCTATTTACGATATATAAAGATCAGCACGGAACTCCCACGCGACCTGCGAAAACATAAGAACTTCGTATGCCTCTCTATCTCGCTTCCTCTTGATTACACACACTATCTCTCTCTCTCTTCCTCTTCCCTGTTCTCTAATTTTCATAAAGTAACAATACACTTCTTTCTTTTAGTTCCGTATTTATTCACCAGTGATGTGACGTACTTATTGCATAATGGATGTCTTGTTAAACCAGATTTATCGACACGTGAGAACTATCGACGAACGATGGTGAAAAAGAACGTTATTCCTCACAGAGTCTTTAGTTAAATAGAGAAGATAATGTTTGGGCGCATGCGTCGCGACAATGTAATGAGCGTTTACTCGAATGCAGCGAGGGGAAAAAAGCGTTGTCGCCAAGGTAGCTAGGTCCAGGAGACGAAAAAAGCACGACACGAAGAGAACGGAAACGATCGTTGGAGCTGAAAAACAAAAACGATTCCAGAAGCCTTGCACATACTGTCCTTGTCGATCGAACGCGCGTTTCTTTCTCATCGGTCGATGCTCGAGTTTCCTTCAGCCTGGTTATCCATTATGCAAAACTTAGTGAGATTCGTTGCGGGTTTTTTTCTTGTCGCGACGCGTGCCCAAAATCGAGCACAGTCACGCGGGCGTCTCGACCTGTCACCGTTTAGATTTGAACTAAAGGTACCGGCTGGATTGCGAGTGGCCTGCTCATGAGCAATTGAGAGCAAACTAGCCGACTAACAATGCGTCATTTTGTTACATGTCTTATAGAACGATTTTCTACTTTATATAACGTAACATGAAATTAGCATGTAGACAAATGAACTAGAAACGCGCATTAAAGAACTTTACAGAACGCGATATAAAGCATTTTGTTATTTGCACGCATGTGAATTCTCAACGACGATAAAACTATCGAAAAATCGACGAAAAAACTAAATTGATATCATAATTAAAAAATAAAAAGATATCCCTCGGAAGCAATCGTATTTAATCTATGAAATATTTATTATTGAAATATATTGTTTCTGCAGCCTGCAGCTAAGCGTATAAATAACACAGAAGTATATTAAATTCAGACACAGAATACGATCACGTTCGCATGTTCGCCAGAACAACTCTCTGACTGCTGCGTGAGAAAACTTTTATATGTCATCGTGTGCACTCGAATAAAACTTCGTGTGTTTTTTTGTCATTGCGCTGCCCGCGAGTTTTCTACCTCAAAATGATGACCCCACCTTTGCGATAGGAAATCCACGACACATCGGCTATAAAAGAAAATGAAAGGAAGGACGTGTACATGAAAAAAGATTTCGCGAAGCAGCAAATTTTTTACAGCCCTATCACTCGTTTAATTGAGCCTGTATCGTGGGATCCATTCTATCTAAGTGGCCGTGAATAGAAGCAAGAACTCAAATCCGAAATAAGGAGCACGATAGAATCAACTTTCGATGATAAAGGTTCTTTGAATAATATATCGTCAGTGTCACGTCGGAGACGCAATAAATCACGAAACCGATAGATCGCCGGTGATCTCCTCGCGTCACAGTTCGAACGTTTCACGAATAAGGTGAAAAAATTGAACTTTGTATATGATAATAGAATTTATTATGCAAATCCAACCGAGTGACGGTTCAAAGTGTTACAGAATGATTCAAAGTATTAGAAGAGACTGAGTCAAAATATTTTAACAGACTGATTCGAGCGCTTATTTTGGAGGGTTTTTATACTGTGGTTTTGGTACCTCTGGAGAGGTTGTCGTCTGGTGTATCTCAGAGGCGCCTATTCCGTTACTATTCGATTATTGTTTCGATGGTTGTGGTATACAGGATATCTAGCCTATCCCATTACTGTTTCTGAGCGGGTGGTCTTCTTGAGCGTGTGACATCAGCGTTCCCCGCTTTATCAAACATTCAATGAATACGCTTCGTAGCTGTACGTCCTCGGTAGCTGTGTCTCCCTCCACCCTTGCAAAATTTATTCTGTTACAGTAAGGACGTTTGCATTATTATTCCATGTGTTTTAAGATAGTGCAGATAATTCCTTCAACTTTCCAATTACTTTTTCCTGCTGATTCTACTCAAATCGATTCGCTTTTCAATAAAATAGTTATAAAATTGATAGGTCGTTTGCTTCCAAATTCGAGATCTCGTGGGTTTATCAAGATACCAAGGTTTGAATCATTTTACTGTCGTAAAATTTGATGATATTATTGAGAGATTAGATATAAAACTAGGAGGAATTTTGAACGAGTGACGTGTAAAATATTATTTTTTCATCGCTCGGTACAAAAACTGTGTAGTTCCAGCTTTCATCGATAATTTCTGATGATTTATTACGTGTAATTTAAGATCGAAACGTCGAAGATTTAAAATGTAAGAAATTCACATTACAGCATGATATATCCTAATGAGTAAAATTTTTTTGCACGATCTTTCTTTAATTTGAAACACATATAAAGCCAAGCATAATCACTAGAATCATACTGTGTGCATGTGTGCAATAAAAGTGTTGGCTTCGAAGGGTTGAAATTCGAAATTTCATTATTAAGTAATTAAAGGTATAAAAGATATTCTTGCTTTGCGAACTTGCGTTCGTGTCGCCATATCTCGCAGTAATTGCATTTTACTCGTATTTTCTGAAATGCCGACATTACATTTTCAGAGAGTCAGAGGAACAAAGTTGTTGAATTAAATCTGGAAAGGAGTATCTAACTGGTTTTCCGAAAGAATAGCTTTCTGAATTTAACATGAGAAAACTTTCACGAGGCAGTACACACCGAAGTTGGCAAATCCTCTAACGGTTTTTGTTGTTTACGTTGTCTCGAGAATCCGGGACTTCGAAAAAGGACCACGAATACTTCTTCGTAGAACAATTATTTTTCTAGCAATAATGTTGATCGAAATTAAACTCGGAATCTATCTCGAAAATATGGGGAACTATTTTTTCTTCGTTCTCGCTCATTTCTTTGGAAAAATTCTTTAGAAACATTCGACGAGACCCAGGTATTTCATCCGCGATCCTCAATAAACCTAAGGACCCACTATAAACCTTAATTGTTAACACATGTTTTTGGAATGTTTGTGGATTGTGTTTAAAGAATGAAACGAAATCAAGGAAGGTTTACATAGAGCGTACCTCCTAACAGTTCGAATGAAGTACCATTTACAGCGCCACGTCTATCCGTAGAAAGAGGAAAAGTTCACCAGGAAGCAACCAACACAACAACGAAAGACGTTGACGCACCGTTCCTCCAAACCACATGGAAGGCGATATAAACTCATACGATACATTTACTCTAATAGCACATTCAATACTAACCAACAATCATCTCACGTTAAGTCTGAACAATAAATAAAATACTAATAATTCACAAAGGGATCTAATAACGTTGGTCGAAGGAGAAACCGAAGAACCTACTTCACTTGAAAATCCCAACCCATTGAGTGAAATAGAGAAATCACGGGATCAAAGCCTGCAGTCTCGTCTATCTCCTCAGCCTATAAGAATATAGATCTCACAAATTCTGGAAAGCAGCTGAACGCAGTTGAGAAGTATTATTCACGATTATTAAGAATCTGATACAGGTATACTCACTCTCTCCTAAGGTATATCATTCTCCTAAGATTCTCAACCCGAGAAAGAAGAAGACAACCACGAGCCCTGTAAAATAAACATAACCGGAGAAATATTAAATGTACATATTAAATGTAAACGGTTTCTCCTTATAGCGATAAATATTTCTGTAGTATGTCACAGTAAAAGTAGTCTGAAAGTCATAAACGTCCATGACACAAAACGGGACGGCCAAGCACTACGACGATTTTCTGACAGTAAGCTTCGTATGTTAGCGGATTTACGAGACCTCCAGATGCGTGAATGACGTTGTTGAATAATTGGATTTGTCTGTTATTAGTGTAAGTGTTACACATGTAAATAATGTCTCAGAGGTAATGATTTCATACAGCGTGTGCGTAACGATGTGCACACTTGTTCATAAGTATTAGAAAGGTTATGGAAAAATATTGAAAGAGCGTTGAGAAATTATTGACGTCGATATTGTTCGTCGTTGATTATCTACGATAGTTTCAGTTGGTTTACTTAATTCTATAGTAGTTCCTTTTGTAAAGAGAATCTTCTACTGTAATCAGTATTCCGTTACGAAGGAAATGCTTTAATAGTTTTATTTCGTATAATTGTAGAGGTAAAGTGTTTTGCATAATTTTGTACTGATAAGATAATAGAAACTGTAGATACAATAATGAAACGACTCTGAAACTTTAGCAATTATTAGCTAAACTTAATACGTATCTATGTTTCACTATCTAGGTCTAAGACGAAAGCTGTCGTTAAAAGTTAATGTTCTTGGATAATTCACGATAAAAGTATGTACCTTGTTGAATCTATAATTTTTCAGTTTCACTTAAATAACGCAATGGAAGGTCTTATGGCCACTCATATCAATAATTAAAATAAATGTTTAAAGTAAAACTATTCAGGACACTGATCTTATTATCTTTTACTTTCATGTAACTTTGACTGGTTTGTACAGAAAAAGCAATTTACATAATCATTTTATAATTTCAAAAATAACAATGCTTTATTTTGTGTATTTCATAAAAGTGAGACTTAAAATATTAACTTCAGATGGTAGCTACTACTTTGCATCAAACATCAATTTAAAAATGATGCTGGTAAAATCCTGGTGTGATGTAATTCAAATTAAGAAATCCCTTTGATTTAGTTGATTATACAAGTCGGCGCTTTTAGACAATTTTTTTTATAGTCCCTTATATCATTTGACGATGCTGTATGAATATGGATATACTATTTAATCTTTCTGGATTAATAATGTTTTCATCAAAGACGGCCACGTGCATATGCATATGAAGACTAGAGAGCAAAAAGGTGATAAGTCACGTTTTCCATCTTTTTTACCAAATTCAGAATATTATCAATTAATTGTCAAACATGTTTCATATAATACACGCGATATACGTATACATACGTACAAATTTTCTATGGTAAGCGTTCAAACATTTTCGTCGGTTACTTTGAGAACGATGCGCATTAGATTTTCTTCCCTTCGTGTACTAAGAAAGAAAGCCTGTAATATTTGAAACTTTTACGTTTTACCACGATGTCTGGTTTAAATTTTGAAAGAAGGCGTAATTTATGATTCGGGGGCCACCGAAATGATGCACAGATGGGCACGTAAAAAGTTTGAGCAGAAGAGAAAGAGAAGAAACCAATTAAAAAGCGAAGCTTTTTCCACGAGCAATGTTAAACATCGCTGCGATACTATATACCGCATCGTTATCTCGTTTTTCTTAAACGAAAAGTCGGTGATGCTGCAAAAACGATAAAGTCAGACTCTGACGACGTCTGGCTGCTGAAAGGATTTCCAGCTGGATACATTCAATCGATGTCGGTATAATTCTTTTTCGAAATACGAGAGAATGAACGCTTGAATCGGTATAACATGAGCAGAGATTAGCGCTTATCGATTTTCCAAATTTCTAATTATAGTCGATCGTGGAAATATTCGAACAACAAAATAATTTTGATCTCGTAGCTTCTATTTTGAATAAATATAAGGTAGAAGCTAGTAGAAATTAATAAATTAACATGTTACATCGTGTTATAGTAAGCAAAGTATATGTATAAATATCAAAAATAAAAACTATTAATTTATTATGTAGGATTATTTTAATGTTAAAGAAAACTGGAAAAGAAGACGAATAATTATTAAAAGAACAACACCTATTGCTAGCATTTTCGTGAAAACTTATAATACTAAAGTTTCCAAAATTATATATCATCTGGAATCATAAAACGCAAAGCCAGAATGAACCGCGTAATTCTCGGCGTTGACTAATAACAATTTATTTGAAATTAAATTGTGTGTATCACCGAGAAAAATTTCTATCGCACAATCCTCTTCAGCGCGTCTGTCGATGCATGTGTATCTTACGTAAGCCACTGCAAAGTATATCCGAACTCGATTCTAACCCCAAGTTACATTATATAAAAAGAATGAACGTGAAGAAGTAATAGTTGTAGAAGAATTATGAGGGAAATATTCCAAAGTTCTCGGAAAACACTCGGAACTAGGTAAAGTCACTTAACGTTGTCTTGAAACGGTTAACGCACTTGGAATATTGTATACAAATCTGCTAGGAAAACAACACATATTGCGAAATTTTTGTGCATCCCGTCGGTATTTTGTTACTTAGGCAAATATTTTTATTATTTTAAATATTGAAAATTATTTTCTAGTCTTACAAATATCTGAGATAGATTTCAGTTGTATATCGTTAAAATCTACCTTATTTATCTAATCCAATATTCAAGGAATAAAAAAATACTTGAGAAACAAAAAATGTTTGCAAACTATTTTTGATTGCAATTATTCGCGCTAATTTTAAAGACAAAATCGATGTTCATAAAACTTGTTTAAGCCTCTCGTCGGTAGTTCCACACAGACAAAATAAGTAGTGCCAATTACCGAACATCGTAGAAGTATTGTTGAACTGAAACAACGGTAGCAAGTGTCACGTGCCGCGACCCGCACGATCCGTAACGCGAAAGTAAATTGATAATTTCTTTCAAATCAAGGTAATTTAAAACGTTTATTTGAAACCGTGTTTACTGTATTTGAAGTGAAAGGCAGTTAAAGCCGCTAAAAGCTATATCTTGCGAAAACTTATCTAACTATGTCTTTATATTTACCTAATTATGTTTTTATAACGATATTACGACAATTTAAATTGTAAACAAAGTCGGCAGTTGGACAAACGTTGGGGATCTTCCCAAACATTTTCAAAAGAAAGACCCCGACGATTTTTCATCTCCGACAGATGTAAATAAGTGTAGCGACTCGGAGAAGTCAGTAATAATAATTATTATCGTTCGTCTATCGAAGAGTTAGTTATCATTTTGTCAACCGAAGAATTTTATATCCGGCAGTCTGTCCGTCAATTGTCAATATCGAAATCGAGTAAGATTTGAATAAATCATTACATATTGTCAATTTACTTTCGAACAACTTTAATCCTCTCTCGTGCCAGTATTCCCGCACATAGCAGGTTAGCCAAAAGTGGAGCTTATTGCCAGTTGCATTAAACGTCAGTTAGCGCCACCTTCTCGTCGGCAACTAAATAGAACGTAACAATATATACAGATATAAAATTTTTGGTGGCAACGGTGGGATACGTTCCACGGAGGATTAAAGTTCTTACGAGTATTGACAAAATAAACAGAAAACATGTCGACCGCACGAGACTCACTCAGTGAAGACACGCTCTCGACGTTGTCAGAAAAAGTGAAAGCGTGTATGAGCGCGCGCGAAATATGGTTCCAAGGCATCAAGAACTTTAATTGCTAAAATTATTAACGAATAAGCTTCGCGGTCTCGCGTTTCTCGCCGTAGAAGACTGTCAGATAAAAAGTTTGAACGATTTTGGGAACAAATTGAAAGATATGTTCGGCCCAGGAAAAACCGTTAACGAATATAGGGGAGAATTGGGAACTGTATTCCAACGACCAGGAGAAGATATACTAGATTATATGGACCGCGTCAGAAATCACAGGCTGGCAATAATGGACGGGGAAAGATGCGAGTATGGCACCATAACCCAAAATGTTCAAGATACGATAGATTGGGACACAAAGGAGGCTTTCGTTAAAGGACTCCCAAACGAGATGTATTTGCGGGTAAAGGTAGCAGGATACCAGTCTTTGGACGACGCTTACCGCCAAACCTTGAGAGCAACACAAGAATTGAAACAGGCAAGTGACAGAATACGATACCAACATCCGACACCTCCGAACAATTATAACCGAGACAACGCTCATCCCCTGAACAATAACAACAACATCGGGAACAACCGCCAAGATCGGAGATTTATACCGCCATTGCAGAATCGTCCAAACGACCCGGGACAAAACTCTATAACGTGTAATTATTGTAAAAAACCTGGGCATTTGGTAAAAGATTGCTATAGATTTAAAGCCAGAGTAGACGCTGGGATAATTGTACCTTACGCGTCGGGGCAGTCAGGAAACCAGCCAATTCCTTCGAGAGCAAGGGGCGAACCTCGAAGGAGCGACGCTGTGAATCGCCCAAGAGTACAAGCGGCAACGAGAAGACCGACGCCACAACCTTCGATCATTACAATAAAGCCATTGTACAGTCGTGCACGGGAACGAATGGAATATCTGGAGAATCGACAATTAAAAGAGAAGCAAGCATACGGAAAAACAACCAAGAATGCGCAAGAATCGAATTCAGATTCGGAAGGAAACCTCTCCGAATTATTTGGATAAAGATAAACAAAACCTCGAGTACTCCAACCGCAAGAATAGTCTCCCCAGACTTGAAAACTAAAACTAATTTGCTATTAGACTTCGGATCAGAAATAAATATCATTAAAAAAACCTGCCTTACCCGATTCAGCGATCATCAACGAGCAAGAATCAATGGAAGTTCGGGGAATTACGGCAACGAGCCTGGTCACCCTAGGGCAGACAGTAATACAGGTTGCGGGCCATCCACTTATTTTTCATGTAGCTGATGACTCATTGCTGATCGATCAAGACGGAATCTTAGGATCCGAATTTTTCGCAGGATGCAAGGCTCGTTTGGATTACGAATGAAAGCATATCAAGTGGGGAAATATTTATATTCCCTTCGATACAAGAGAAAAGGTAATCGTACCAAAACGAAGTTCGGTACTGTGTACTATCAACATTGCAAATCCGGAGATAAACGAGGGATCTATTCCAAAAATCGAGCCAATTAAGGGAGTCTATTTTGATAATGCTGTTGTGAGGAACCATAAGGGACGAGGTTATATGAGAATAATAAATACCACATCGAGAGACTATGAATTTACCACACCTACAATGGTAATTAAAGAATTTGAAAATCTCACCTCGCTCCCTAGCATGACGTGTAATGCGATTTCAAAATCAAAAGAAAATAAAGTTGACAAAATAATTGAATTATTACGACACTTGAACAAAGAGGAGAGAAAAAACGTCGAAGAATTAATTCGGAAGAATCAAGATAGATTTCATATTCCAGGAGACCATATTCTAGAGCATCGAATAATTAAAACGGATGATATACCAAAAATATCAAATCAATATTAAACAGTATCGTTACGCATCTGTACATCGAGAAGAGATAAACCGTCAAATTCAAGAATTACTGGACACTGATGTCGTAAAACCCTCGACATCTCCGTACAATTCTCCGTTATGGATTGTGCCGAAGAAACCAGACTCGCAAGGAAAGAAACGTTGGAGATTAGTTGTTGATTATAGAAAGCTTAATGATAAAACGATCGGCGATGCTTATCCGCTCCTCAACATCACAGAAATATTGGATCAATTAGGAAGTGCGAAATATTTTTCTACGTTTGAATTGGCATCAAGATTCTACCCGATCCGAATGGCCCAGGAGAACGCCCACAAAACGGCATTTTTAACATCGTACGGACACTTTTAATTCAAAAGAATGTCCTTGGATTAAAAAATTCCCCAGCAACATTTCAACGCTTGATGAACTCAGTGCTATCAGGATTGCAAGGAGTAGAACTATTCGACTATCTGGACGACATAGTGATTTATTCAGGATCTCTTCATGAACGCGAAAGTAAATTTAACAAGTTAATGGAAAGATTAAGGCAGGCCAGGTTACGATTACAACCTGATAAATGCGAATTTCTACGACGTGAAGTAAGTTATTTGGGACATATAATCAGTGAAGATAGTGTAATGCTA
>JACXIO010000112.1:0-12099 GCA_014737335.1 Bombus polaris | reverse complement strand
AAAAAAAATGCAAACTAAGCGAAAGAAAACTGAGTAATCTCCGCTCTATTCGGTTTTGGCCTCTTCTCTTGGATGAACTTTTTGGGTGAAGAAATTTCTAATAAAGGCACGGAAAACAATTCTCTGGTGATCACAAGGTAAAAATGGAAGAATATTTGACTCAAGCCGCGAGTTAGAGATTTATGTAATCAGATGGAGAGCCTCTGAAGGTGTTAAAATTCTGAAAACTGTACAACTAAGCAAATATGAGCCCGCCAGGTTTTCATTCTTTAATTTCTTAGATATTTTACTTGTCACTTTTTAGTTTTTCTGCCATGGTACAATCACCACTTCAGCAATATATTGCCCCCCCCCCAGACACTCAATTACCAAAGAAAACTTTGACAACTTCCTCGGCGCTCTAGGCAATAGATTCATAGCTGGAGGAGACTACAACGCCAAACATACCCAGTGGGGCAGCAGACTTCTCACGGTTAAGAGGCAAAAATCTCCTGAAAAGCATAATCACCAACAATCTCAACTACCTCACCACATATGAACCCACATACTGGTCCACTGACACTAACAAAATTCCCTATCTACTCGACTTCTTCATAACTAAAAATATCTCGCCAAGATATGTCCAAATCAACTCCTCGATGGAACTCTCTTCTGATCATTCCCCCGTTATAGCAACAGTCAGTTCAGCAATAATCGAGAACCCACCTAATGGCTTTATTCATAACCAACTCACCAACTCGCAGCTCTTTCGAGAAATCTTTAATCATTCAACTTCTGCCTCAATTTCACTACAAACAAAGGAAGATATCATGACAGCCACGGAATACTTAAACACGAGCATAACAAACGCTATCCACTCCTCCACACCTACCAAGACTCCAATCACCAAACACGAATATCCCCACTACATAACAAAAAAAAATCACAGGAAAATGAAGGCTAAGAAGAGCATGGCAAACCCATAGAATACCGGACGACAAACGCAAGCTAAACAACGCAACCAGGTAGCTAACAAAAATCATCAAAATATACAAAAACGACTGTTTCCAAAAATTCCTCGCCAATTTGTCCCCCACAGCCGACTCAAACTACTCTCTATGGATAAATAAATAATTGATAAATAATATGGACAAATGATCCCTCCAATTCGCTGCCCGCAAGGCGGATGGGCACGGAGCCCGAAAGAAAAAGCCAACCTGTTCGCCAAACACCTATCCAACGTATTTAAACCCCATTCCTCCAAAACTGCCCCGGAAATAGCAGAATATCTCCACTCTCCCTTCCAAATGTCTCCCTCCATTAAACCCTTCACTTCTCTAGAGGTTAATCCATCGCCTAAATCCCTGGTAAGCATCGGGGCATAACCAAATAAGTAATAAAGCAATCAAGGAACTCCCCGTTAAAGGGATTGCACTCATCTCTTAAATTTTTAACGCAATTCTACGCCTTCAATATTATCCCAAGGCCTGAAAAACATCACTCATTACCCTCATGCCCAAATCCGAAAAACCAATATATGAAACTAGCTCCTATCGCCCAATTAGTCTCCTACCTACCTTGTCAAAACTATTCGAAAAGTTGCTAACGAACCGACTCCTTCCACTCCTAGAGGATCTGAAAACACTCCCAGATCATCAATTCGGTTTCCGGAAGCAACACTCCACAATAGAACAAATCTTAACTTGTAAATATCTTAACAAATAAAAAAAACTTTTTAGTCTTTAACCGTCATCCGACAATATACATGTAGTATCGAGGAAAAGGGCCAAGAAATATCAAGTTAACCATAAACAATGTCGCGAGAGCCGAGGCGGGTCCATCAATGTGTCGTCGGTCCTTAAAGTGAATAGTTTCGTAGAAAAGGCCTACGTGACCCTGGCCACGGGTGTTCGCGGAACACATGCGTGGTGGGGTTAAAAAAAGACAAAGGGATGCTAGAACAGAGTGTTAGTTGAGAAGTCGTACAGTGTCAGTTGAGAAGTCGTGCTGTGTGAGTTGAGAAGTCAGAGAGTGAGTGCAGTAGCCGGAGAGTGTCAGTGGAGGAGCCGGAGAGTATGAATCGGGAAGTTGAGAGCCGAGTATGATAATAAGACGTACGACGATATTGTAATCAGTTCGTTGTATTGAGTATTGCTTGTTAAACTAAACTTAACTCCGAATAAAACATCATTACTTGTCCTTACTCTAAGGCCCATTCAAGATATTACATACATTAAACCCCATTGCAGGGTAAAAAAATTTTTTCAGCTATTCATTTCCAGTTTCCACAAAAAATTTGTTAATTTTTGTAATCTAACGTTTCATTTTTGTTCCCAATTTTGTTCATTTTTACTTTATGCTAGCATTTTACTGTTTCTTTCCCCATAAATTATTTCAGCAATTTCGAAAGCATATTTCAGGAATTCCAAATATGTACATCAGAACTAAATGATATCATTCTGTGCTATTTTCTTGTGCCGGAACATTTGACTGCTTATTTGACGAAGAAAATAATTTTCTTATTTTGTACATTTTTCGATAAAAATTATTATTATTAATTTCTTTAATTTGCATGTTTTACTTGTCACTTTCTAGTATTTAACCGTCATCCAACGATACTTTTTATATTAACAACAATTTAGAAACAATTTATATCAAACCGCATTCCGGGATAAAAGGATCTTTTCAGCTAGCCATTTCGATTCTCATAAAAAAATTGTCAATTTTTTGAAATTGCATCGTATTATCGTGGTGTGTGAGCATGTGTTACAATTTCCAAATTTCAATTTGCTAGCGGGATAGGCAAGTGAGTAAAATTTCGCTTACAAAATTCCATTCGGACAGAAAGACGGAAAAGTAATTTAAATAAAAAGCACGAATGCAAAAAGTTTGAGGGATATCAGATGCGGCCGCGTAAAATTGATCACCGTGAAAAGTTTCGCGGAGTGTATTTGACGACAGTTAATTCCCGACACTATCTTCGTTCGAGGACTATCGAAGGTCGCTCGTTTCCACAGATTCCTTCCGTCGTAAACCTCGTGTTATTTAATATGGGTTGGCGTTGATATTTAATTGATCTACACAGATTGAATAACACCTTTGATTTCACCTCCTGGTACAAAACGTCTGAACTCACCGGATGTGCTTTAGCAATTAGCACGTGGTCGACTTCTAAGACAAAAGAGCGTCGTTAGAAGTCGTACCAACTTAGCTTATAGGAACTAGCGGTCATACCAACTTAGCATTTCTCAACACCTCGTTTTTCCTTATATCGCGTTTCAAGGCATGAGGATCGAGAACGGTGTTTGCTGCCGTTTCAAGCGCGCCCCGCATCACTCGTTCTCGTAAGTTCAACATTCGTAGAGCGCTTTGCTTCGCGGATGGCGAATCAGTGGAGCCGATCGTTCTTCTCAGCTTCTCCTGGTAGATTGTTTTCGTCTTCTTTCGTTTCCAATGGCAGCATCCGCCTTGGATGAACGATGCTGCTTCCTTGGAATCTCCACTATGTCGTCTATCGGCGTATTCCATCAGACCGACCTCAGCCAGAACTTTCTTCGTAAACACGGAACAATTTAAGCTATATCGAGCATGTACCACGCGTTATATAGTCCTTCTTTCTCTTCCGCCGCTATACTCATTCATCGTAATTTTTATTCCAATACGTATAATGGGATCCGTTTTAGTTTTCGAGTTATACACAAACGTATGTTTGATAGTGTATATGAATTTTCTTTCTATACTTTCTACAAAATTGTACATTAACATTACATAATACATTAATCGTATATTAGATATAACAAATTTACTGATAAAATACTTATTCGTGTAGCTTAGTATTTCTCCTTTTTTTAAAAATGTTATTGGATTTTAATCGCCTATTAACTAGCCTAATCTTACCTACTCCATTCCTGGAATTCCTTGGAATTCAGTGATTGTAATTTTTATTACTTTTTCCAATGTTTATAACACATTGACAGCTTCATGCGACATGTATGATACTAAACATAATTTTCAGTTCTTTCTGATTATTTAATAACAAATGATTGACATTTTTTGTTTCACTGACGTGTGACAATCGCAAAAATTTTCACGGTCCCATAATTATGTTACCATAGTTTAGGAAGTCCTACCCTAAACATCTCAGCTCAAAAGTTATAACAGTTAAAAGGTAGCTAAATTATTAGGTTGTTCCAAAAAATTCTTTCGTTTTATGAGGAAACAGTAGGTGCACGACATTTTTTGTTTTATATTCTTTTACTGAATTATAATTATTAATTATAATCGAATAAAATAATATAATAATTTTAACAATAATTTTTAATAATTAGTTTTGATAATAATTAATCAATTATAATTCAAAAAGAGTCGAATATTAAACGAAAGGAATCAAGAAATGCTATGAGATACTTACGCTATAACGAATGTTCTAACGATCTTTCATTGTAGTCCAAACACTTTTCCATTCTTTCCTTTGCGTTACGTAGCTCTTTTGTTATGTCTCTTTCTGTAATCTGTTAATTTTACAGAATACAGCTGTTACGTCGCGTGAAAAGGTCCGCGCGACGTCCTTCAATGTCTGACCATGAAGGCCCAGTCACCATTAGAGAGATCCGCAATAAACCTAAGGCCCCACCATAAACCGAGTCTTATTAGCTTGCAGGAACCCTTAATCCTGCAAGTATTTTCGGTTTATGGCTGGTACATAAAACAGTCCTTAGATCTATTGTACGTTCTGACAAATTACGGAGTTACGGTAGTTACCTAATGGGAAAAACTAAATAGCTGCTTAACGGAAAAGCTCGTTTTTCCCATGAACAATGTCGCCACGTTGGTAGGAGGCTTCTTCCTCCTATCTTGATTCTCAACATTGGGCATAACCAATCGGCATCGCGGGTCATTGCCCTCACTTTGCTAACCAAAATGTGAGCCGCGAATCCGCGTTCTTCGTTCAGAGGGCACACCCATACCGAGCTTTCCTCCGTAATCACATCAGAACGAACCTCACGGTTCTTTCAAATGTTCTCGCTGTTACTACAACCTTCTGACGGCTCTGCCAACGGTTCTCACGGTGCCTACTGCTCCGACGGCTCCTACCTCGTCTACGGCTTCTACGCTATCAGGAGGATCCACTGTACTGGTTCTCATAACCAAAGGACAGTCAAATACAACACACTACTCGTTCTCGTAACCGAAGAATCGAGTCACATTCAAGGAGTTCTAACCCTCATCTACAAGGAGTTCTAACCAAGCCAATCAGTACACGGACTTTCTCCTCTGTAAGCAAATCGTCTCTACGTCTCCGATATTGTATGCAACGTTGTCAATCCTTTGTGTTATTGTACAAAGTGTGGGAAATATATATTTTATAACCCTGTGAGCCACAGCGTTATACCTCAACAACCACCCCTATTATCTGAAAGGAAATCAGGGGATCGACCTACTTGCGGCGTCGATTATTCTCATCGTCACGGGAATTTACGACACCCGTTGACGTGTCTCATCGCGATTCCGTCTCCCCGCGACTGGTCGAAAGAACACATTGATCTTCGCATTCCTCCTCCCATTATTGGCAAATTATTGCCCGTCTTTGGGCAAGGCTTGCGAAATCACACAAGTCTCGCACAGAGAGGATCGCTAGAGTCCTTTTGTTAATAGTAAATACGAAAAGCAAGAAAACTCATTGCGGTAAAAACCACTCTAGTAAACGAGCTGAACTTCGGTTAAGACGACAGATTCACTAGTGAAATTACAAGAGAAGAAGGAAAAACGTAGAGATAAATTTGGATTGAATAGCGAAAGTTCAAAACCTATTGAATTCATCAGTACGGAAAATTGCATGCTATATTGTCTCTAATATTATCATATATATGTCGGGTTGGCGTTAAGATTAAGGTTAGGATAATGGGCGTGAAACGAATCCTCATTTGGATTAGATGTTGTCGTTATGCAACAGAGGAGATATTTACTAGTGCAAGTATGCTTGTCGCAGAATCTGACAAGTAATCGCGATAATCAGATACTCAAGAAACTAATGACAATGATCCTAGGTTCAATAACGAATCCGCGGTCAACGGGATGACAGAGGTACGTTCTCTCAAAGTCCAAGTCTGACTCTTTGTTAACAAGACGTGAAATATTCACTGATCGTAAAGGCGGTACTCTTTTCGTTGATGAGATCGCACGAGAGAATGACTTTCTGTCCCGATGATGCCACCGAGGAAAAACTATATGGGGTGTGTCTAAGGAGAGGAGATCCTCGGATTCGTCGAGGAAAGCCTTCGTTCGGAAGGTGAGGGAAATTGGCGTTGTTGCTAATTGGTCAATCTCCATATCGATGGTTAGAAAAAGACGCTGGCCGCTCTTAAGGGAAGGTTGCTAGCGGGAAGCATCGTTCGTGGAAAAATAGATTTCTCCTATTTTCCCGTAGTTGGAACAAAGACTGTTTGTCTGTTTGAAGGACTTTAGTTAACTAAATCTTACGATTTATAACGGATCCTCAGGTTATCTAAGCATATACTGTGGAGATGTGTTGACATCTGGGAATCATGTTACCTGAAGGGTAGAGTCTGCATGTAGCGGACCGCGGGACAGAAACTGTTGAAATGTTTACTGCTGCGTGCCGCTACGACTATTTCTTTTAAGGAGAGTTGTAGAATTACTTCCGTCCCTCTGATAGACAAAACGTTCATCCCTTGACCGCGGCTACGTTCGGCGACTGGTTGTCGCCTCGAGCCCAAGCTCATTATCACTAATCTCGAAAAAATACAACTGGATTCAGTGACGACAATTGCTTAATTACGGATATGATTAGAATCCAGATTATAATGTTAAGGGATTTTCCTAAGGTCCAAAGGGAAGGCTTGGGTGTCCTTTCATCTCCGACACATAATTAAACCTATAACAACCATTATAATCCAGTACACTTGAATAAAATCATTATAAATCTTGTATATCAAAATCGAATACCTATTCCCACCAACTCTAATCCTCTCCCGCGCCAGTAGGAGCACATAGCAGGTTAGCTGAAACGTGGAAATTACTTGCCAGTTGCATTAAACGCTAGTTAACCCTACCCACGAGTATTTAATTTATCAATAAAATTATTAAGAAAATACGACTGTTCGAGATCTTCGAAAAGGTAAATGACAATAAAATATCTAATTGAAACAGTCCTTAGACTGTTTCTGGTAGCAGTAACTACCGTATCGATCGGAATTTTCAAATATAGATTTCAAATATTTGAATAGTATCGTTCAAATAAGTAAGTAAAAAAAAACGCGACAAATTCGATGAGATTAGATTTCGAATAGTTTTTCAAATTTTCAATTTAATTGACGAAAACGTAACGATAGTATTAAGTTATAACGTATAATGTTACACGGTGCAACAGTATAATGTATAACGTTATAACTTATAACGTTATATAATATTACGTAATGACGTATAGCGCTATATATTGTTACAGTATAACGTATAACGTTATATAGTATTACGTTATAAGGAATAACGATATATAGTATTGCGGTAAAACGTATAACGTTATATAGTATTACGTTACATCGTATAACGTCATATAGTTCTACGTTATATAGTTATAACGTATAACGTTATGTAGTATTACTTTATATCGTACAACGTCATATAGTTCTACATTATACAGTTATAAGTTATAACGTCATATAGCATTACGCCATAACGTATAACGTTATATGGTATTACTTTATAACATATAACGTTATATAGTATTACGTTATACAGTTGTCACGTATATCGTTATGTAGTATTACAGTATAAGGTGTAATGTTATATGGCTTCTTTTTTTTATTTATTTGTATTCACAATTTGTTCAATTTGGACATTTGGTACAATTTTTTAGCATATCTGTTAACATGTTGGTGGCTACCCCCAGCGGGGTGCAATCCTTGCCTTTGCTAGGTTATATCCTTTGTGAGGTCTGCTGGGTGTTTCCTTTTTAGCCGTCTTTCCACATTTAAAGTGCTGGGTTTTTCCGCTGCTAGCCGATTTGGGTGCGTTGCTATTGTTGCCTTGTATCTTATCGCGTAGCTGCTGATTGCTTCCCTGACCGTTGGGATTTCCAGGTCCTTCCGTAAGTCCTCGTTTCTAACGTACCATGGGTCGTTTACGATCGTTCTAAGTATTATAGCTTTCATTGTCTCTATTTTGTTTATATGGCTCATTGCTGCTGTCCTCCATGGTGGTATTTCGTACGTCCAAATTGGTTTTATGATCGCTTTGTATATTTTTAATTTATTTTCTATGCTTAGTTTGGATGTTCGACCTGTCAGCCAATGCATTTGTCTCCTTGTAGTCTGTATTTTGTCTATTATTGATTTAGTATGCTGTTCCCATGTGAGTTGTGTATCTAAATGGCATCCTAGGTATTTGACTTGCTTTGTTTGTGTTATTTGCGTGCAGTTCAGAAGGATGTTTGGGGTTTGCTTTTGTTTGTTTATCCTGCAGCTACTTTTCTATTTTTGTGATATGTTCTTGTAGTAATTTGTCTGCTGTTTCTGGGTTAGTGTGTCTGACTAGTATAGCTGTGTCGTCCGCGAATGTCATTATTTTGCTATTGGTAGTTGTTGGTATGTTGGCCATGTATAGTGTGTATAGAATTGGGCCTAAGACGCTTCTTTGCGGAACCCCTGCCTTGATGTTTTTAACTTCAGAGTATGTGTCCTTGATTTTTATTACGAAGATTCTGTTGCTTAAACAGGATTTGCTATTAGGATTTTATTAGTTGGTGTATTTGGAATTGTTTCCTGATTGTTTGTAGAAGGCTTTCGTGGTTTATTTTGTCGAATGCTTTCTCTATGTCCATAAAGACGGCTGTGCCGTATTGTTTGTTTTCCAGCGCTATCAATATTTCGTTAATGAGCCTGTGCATTTGTTCTATCGTGGAGTGTTTGTTTCTGAATCCAAATTGGTGATCTGGAATTAGGTTATCCTTCTCTATTATTGTTTTTAAGCGGTCAAATATTATTTTTTCCAGTATTTTGGAAAACACTGGAAGTAGTGATATTGGTCTATAAGATGCAGTCTCATGTGTGTCTTTGCCTGGTTTAGGTAGCATTATGATCTGTGCTAGTTTCCATAGTTTATGAAAGTATTGGATTCTTAGTATTGCATTGAATATTATGGTCATTAATCTTATCGCTTTAGGCGGAAGATTTTTCAGGATTTTGCCATTGATTAGGACGATTCCTGGTGCTTTGTTGTTTTTTGTTTTCTCGATTATGTTTCTAATTTCTTGTGCTGTTGTTTTAGGTATGGTGTATTGCTTGTCATTTGAGGTGCTATTGGTTTGCGCATTCTCATCCGTGTGACATTTGAGGTTGCTGTTGTTGATATTATGTGGTGTAAATGTATTGCAAAGGTGATTGAAGAATTCTTCAGCTTCTTCGTTGCTTCTTGCCCATGTGTTATCTGCTTTTCTGATTGCTGGGACTGGTTTTATTGGCTTCCTCATTTTTTTTCGTGGCTTACCATAGGGAGTAGATGATTCTCGTATGCAGAGAGTGACTCTATGACATTTGTGAATTCGTTATTGTTGTGCTCTTTTATTTTGTTTTTTATTACTCTTGCAAGTTTATTTAGGTGTTTTTAGTTTTCTCGTGTTCTATGTTTTTGCCAATTTGTTTTCGCTTTTCTTATTTCTCTAATTTTTTCAAGAATTTCTTGCGGAATTATTTTTGTTTGCCTGCTGGTTGGCTCAGGTGTAGTGGTAGTCCTTGCTGCTTCTTGGATAGTTTCTGTCAATGTTCTTACTGCCTGTTGGATGTGCTCGGGAGTTTTCAGTGGGATGTTGCAGTTTATTTTGCTCTCAATTATTTCTTTAAAAGTTTGCCATTTGGTGGTTTTATTGCATAGTGTTTCTGGGTTCCTATAGAGTATTGATTACGTTATATGGTATTACGTAATGACGTATGACGTTTTGTAGTATTACGTAATAACGTATATCGTTATATACTATTACGTTATAGCCTATAACGTTATATAGTATTACGGTATGACATATAGCGCCACATAGCATTACAGTATAACGTATGACGTTGTGTAGTATTACGTTATAACGTATATCGTTATATAGTAGTACGTCATATCGTACAACGTCATATAATTCTAGGTTGTCTAGTTATAACGTATAACGTCAGACAGTATTACGTTACAACGTATAACGTCATATAGGATTACGTTACAACATATAACGTTATACGGTATTACGTAATAAAGTATGACGTTGTGTAGCATTACGTCACAACTTATACGCAATATAGTAGTAAGCTATATCGCATAACGTTATATAGTATAGCGATATAACGTATAACGTTGTATAGTGCTACGTTATAATGTATAACGTATAAAGTTGTATAGTATTTCGTTATAACGTATAACGTGATATAGTATTTCGTTATAACGTATAACGTGATATAGTATTTCGTTATAACGTATAAGTATATAGTATTACGTTATAACGTATGGCATGATGTAGTATTTCACTATAACGTATAACGTTATATAATAGTATTACTTTATAACGTGTTACGTTATATAGTCCAAATAATGTCCCTATGGTCCAAACCATTGGTTTGTGACACATGTATACGAGTTACTCGCTCGCTCGAAAAACTATAGCCTAACCTGAAACCTATTCATCTTGCGTTCGTTTTTCGATAAGAAGGCGGTTTTTATAAAATTTGCGAGTGCACGGGAGCGGTTGTGAGGTTAGACTAGATTTTTAGGTGCGCGCGGAGCGAGCGTGCAACGATTACTATTTCCATGTCATGCATATACTTTATATTTCCTTACATATGTTTTATTTAATTTCAATTTCCATGCTATACATATACTTTATATTTCCGTACATATTATTGATACATGTATAATTTTGTGTGCTGAACTAGGTCAAATGCGTAGTGGGGATACTTGTATGTGGGTATCAGTGTGTGGAGGTATGTGTGTGCGCGGGGTCTGAAAAAAAGACGAATATAAACAGTTCGGTCGATTAAAGGTCGGGTATGGAAGAAGGTGCTGAGACGCATGCAAGCGTGTATCGATGAATATTCTAGAAATCGTCCGTAAAATAAATATATGTCTACGTTAATGTTAATCACAAGTGTAAGTTCAATCTTTCCATAACAATATATCGCCCATCAAGATTCACAATTCTTAACATGGTAGCAAAAATCGTAGTTGACAAGATTTAAGGTTATGGAATCACTTGTAACCGGGAGTTAATGTATAAAAGAAATTCGATTTTGAAAAAACTGGAAACAAGTTCTGAAGAGATAAGAAGGCTATTGGCAGATCAAATAAAAGAAATCTGTATAATAAAGAGAACTCTTTTTGAAAAAGAAGAAAAGAGGGTGAAAATAAAAAAACGAATCAAGGTGCCAAGGGACGATGAAATTAAACTTCAAGTATTCGATGGATATGATTACAAAGCGTGGAGGAAAGGAATATTAATGTATTTGAAGTGTATAAAATGTTATGAACCGGCTACACGAGAGAAAATGGACACGGATGCGAAAGATAATTGGGATGAAAAGAATCAATGGGCGATGAACTACATCTATTCTAGTATAACAAATGAGCATTTAGAATTTGTTGGTGATCAAGACACTGCTTACAAAATAATGAAAAAATTTTATGAGATGTATATGAGGGAATCAACAGCATTGCAACCTTGTATAAGACGTAGACTCGACATGATGAGGTTGAAAGACTTCGAGGAATCATGTTCATTTTTCGCGGAATTTGAAAAAACGATAAACGAATTTAAGAGTGCTGGTGCAAACGTAAGTGGACGTGAAAAACTCGATCACATGTTGAAAACACTACCAGAATCATTGATCTATGTTGGTGACTTAATCGACTCATTGAAAGAAAGTGATAGGACTTGTGAATTTTTAAAAAATAAAATTATTATGTGGGAAAAGCGTAGCGAGTGCAAAAGTGATACGAAAAGGTCAAATGTATTTAAAGTTGAAAAAAGGGACATAAAGTGCCATGGCTGTGGAAAGTACGGCCACGTGGTAAGAAATTGCACAAATACGTGCAGAGGCGGAAACAATGGAGGAGCGCAATGGCGAGGAGGTGCGT
>JACXIO010000111.1:0-12022 GCA_014737335.1 Bombus polaris | reverse complement strand
GGGGGGGGGGGGGTGTTTGTCCGTTTGTTCCGCCGTTCTTCGTTTTTCTTTTTTAGATTTTCCAAGAATGTGCTTGGACTCATATTTTGGTTTTGCCCCTGTAGTAGGGAAAGGTTGGAATCTTGTGTTTGTAACACTTCGAATCTGTTTTTTGTTGTGAATGTTGTTGGTGGGGGGCTTCTTGATTGTTTCATTTCTTGGCTTTTTTCGCAGGTCATTTTCCGCGTGCCGAGTTTTTCTTGTTCTGTATTTTCCGGGGCGTTTGTTCTTTTGCTCCTGGTTATCAGGTTTGGTGGTGGGTTGAGTTTCCGCGTTTTTTGTGCGGAGAGCCTTACGTTACTGTTGCTGTCTATGATTTGCGGGCTATCTTTTCGTTTCGTCCCTTGTTTTAGTGGGACTATGGAGGGTTCAGTCTCCTTGCTTTTGTTTTCATTCTCTTGGACTTCAATTTTTTTTTATTTATTTATTTTTTATTTGATTTTTTTTTATTTCTATGCGGGTAGCACGATCACTGATAACACTATTTCCACTATGACACGGTTTTTTTTCTGCACTTAAATGCTGTACGGATGACGCGCTCACTGTTAGAACCTATACCTGGTATCCCTTTTGGGCTGCGAGGTCCGTCCTGCTCGGGGGTTCACGGCCAACTGTGGACGCTAACAACTGCGCCACGTGTTCGTTGCTTAGTTAGAGTCGAGTGGCGGCATTTGGCTTGCTGAGTGCCGCCACAGAATATTATAATTGAAAATGTTCCAGGAGATGCTAATTTTAGAAATATTGCGCCTTCACATCTTTTGAAAACATCGTATTCCACCAGAGACAGGAGATCAAAAGTAGTCGCGAGGCAAGATAATATCCCGCCAATAAATAGAAAAAAGGCACCCGCTCTGTCGCAATACAATCTACTATATCATCGAATACAGCAACTTCCGATCCACTTCTTTAGCTTTGTTTCGGCGTCATAGGATAGAAGAAATTGAATCATTAGTAGAATACTAGAAGACTAGAATTCAATTAGTATCGACAAAATACCTCGTTCTGCCAGATATTATTCCGCCATGAACCCCCGTAGATTATGGATAAATTGAGCTCTTACGTATCGTTACCTACGTCATCGAGTATAACGTCCTAATGGAGATTACATAATGCTCTATGATGCCTCTTTACTCATGAAAAGGTTTGCCTGACTTTTACCTACATCATACTCGCGGTAGTCCAGTCTTTTAATGCGTGAGATTTCCCTCTGGGAGCTGTGCGGTTTATTTGCATGGTGGAGAGGGAGTTAGGACGGAGTTGTGGTTGTGATCGAAATCTCCAGGAATACTGGAGAATTCGGACAAGGAAGTTAATGTGAGTGAAGAGCTAGTGCCTGTGAGAGAAAGTGAGAAAATCGCGTATGTGGCTATGGCGTTGTAGCAGCCATACTGGGACGTGCAGCAATAGCGCCGCTACACGAGATACCCGGGAAATTACACGGACGCAGTTATATTGGCACTCGCGCTAAAAGCGCGTATCGCGGGCCATTTGAAAGTGGTAGTGACTGGTGGTAGTCACAAGTGCGGGTATAAGTGGCCATTTTGCGCGCCTAATGGGAAGAAAGAAGGACACATTTGTGGAGGGGGATAAAGAGACGGATGAAACCACGAGAGGAAGGCGGTTCCTCTCCAGGAGGGGTTCTTCCGCTCCGCGCTGAGCACGGGGAGCCTACTGACCGAGGAAACGTCGGAGGAAGAAGAAACCTCCGCCGCCGAAGCGCTCCGTGCAAAGAAAAGGAAGGCCGGCAGATCTCCCAATCTCCCTACGGAACTGGCCGAAGAGTTGAGAACATCTACTACGGCGGACATAGGAGCGTAACTGCACCGTTGAGCTTCTGGCGCAACATAGATGGTGAGAAAGATGGACCCCACCCATGGCGCCTTCGCGATTATGCAAGGGCGCATAGCGGCATTACAGGCGGAGAACGAGGTGCTCCGAAAAGAGCTGGCCTCGCTCTCCACGACAAAGAAGAGCGGAGAGACAGCGCATCTCGCCGCGGTCGAACGCAAGACGGCGGAGCTGGTGAAAGGAACGTTTTCAAAACATCGGAAGAAGAAGGGAAAAGGAGTTCGTCTCCGACGAGACCACGAGAAGGGTGGAGCCTGGAGTTCCAAACACTCCAGGGACCAAGTGAGGACAAGCGGCTGCCATGGAATGGTAGACCGTTGAAAGAAGAAAGAGACAGAAGAAGGAGCTGGCGGAGAAATAACCGGCGAATATAATTCTGGGGACAGGGGCGAAGAGCCCGAGGAAAGCCCCGGAGGGAGGATCGGAGAACGTGCGAAGAAGGGGAGACAAGCCTTTCCTTCACACACCGCGAACATCGGCGGTGACGATCATGCTGAAGGATAGATCGGGCCAATTCTAGGCGGAGGTGTTGGCCGCGGCCAAGGAAAACATCCCTCTGACCGAGATCGGCATCAAGGCGGTAAGGATGCGTAAAACTATGACCGGAGGCGTCGTTCTGGAGGTCTCCGAGGGCCAGAAGAGAAAGAAGGCCGCCGCGCTCGCAGCAGGGCTGACCCGGATCCTGGATCCGAGCAAGGTCCGCGTGGCGACACACTTCTGAGCTGTGGAAGCAAGAGAGACCAGATTAGACATTTCGGCCACCAAGGCGGAAATCAGGAACACCCTGGCGCAGGAGGGCGGTTGCAAGGCGGAGGACGTCCAACTGGGAGAGATCTGTTCCGCTTGAAACGGTCTTGGATCCATGTGGATACGAGGCCCGGCAGGGGCAGTGAGGAAACTGGTCCAGGCTAACAACATCGCCATAGGATGGTAGATAGCGAAGGACGAAGCCATCGAGCGGAGACCTTTGCACTGCTTCAGGTGTCTGGGGATTGGGCACATAAGGAAGACATGCACTTTCAAGGAAGGCAGGGGGCACCTGTGCTACAGATGCGGCGGCTCGGGACAACAAGCCAAAGGATGCACCGCCGCGAACCCGGAATACCTGTTCTGCGTGGCGCTCGGGGCACCATCGGTACACAGGATGGAAGGACCAGCCTACGCCCCTCCCCGAGGAAGGAAACAAGAGGAATCACCCGCGGATCCGCGGATCCGCGGTCGCAAGTGGCAACAAAGAAGGCTCATCGCCACAGGGTACCCCCGACCCTAAGCCCGCGAGCAAGGGGGTCGGCGCGGAGGAAGCCATGGAAGCAATGACTTTAGGAAATTAAGAAAATGCGTATCCTTCAGACAAACTTGGGACGGTCAAGACGGGCGTAAGACCTGCTCTACCAAACCATCCAGGAGAGCACGGTCACCATAGCCGAACCATGCAGAGTCCTGGATGATCCGAACTGGGCCGGAGATACGGACGAAATGGTCGCTGTCACCTGGAAATCAATGCCGGGAGCGTTCGTCCACGGAGTCCCGCTGGAGCGCGGCAACGGATACATCGCGGTCGAGTGGGCAAGTATGGTGGTGGTGGGCGTGTACGTGTCACCCAACAGCGGAGGGACAGCGTTCGAGGAGTTCCTGGACGGGGTTAGCGACTGCGTCAGGCAGCGCCTTCCTCGGCAGGTGCTCGTCCTGGGAAATTTCAACGCACACTCCACAGAATGGGGAAAGCTCAGAACGCCTCTACACGAGATGTCTGAGAGAGGGAGTCTACCCCTGGGCATGGCGGACGGCGAGGCTGTTCCTGCCCTGTAAAGAGGGCCAACCGACGACTTCGCCGTCGGCGTACCGGCCGATATGCCTGCTGGACGAGATCGGCAAGCTCCTTGAGAGCGTCGCAGGTGATATTCGACTACCTATGCGATAAGACTGCAAATTCCAAGCACCTTATCATGAGTGACCACCGGGGTAGCGTCCGGTCACTTTAACCGTTTCCAGAGATATATGATAAGTGCAACGTCATTTCCCACTCCCACGAATAAAAGAATATAAATACTGCTCCCAAAATCACCCAAGTCAGTCTGAATCAGTCCGAGCCAGCCTGAGTTACTGTATAAATTGAGTGAAAATAAAAGAACTCGACATTTTAATCACTTGTTGAATATTTTTTACGTGACAACAGCGACGTGAGCTAAACACCCACACGCTGTGGGTTCGACCGGCGAACTTCGCTGATTAATAACCCGCCGGACCTGCGTCTTTACTCGGAGCTGCGGTAGCGACTCGTCCATTCTCTTTCCGCTGACCCTACCTCATTCCACCTTCCAACCTGTGGATATGCTAGTGGATCACAATATGGGAATGCAATCCCGAGAAATCCGAGCCAAAAATATCGTGCCGCGTTGGTCATATTGCAACAGGCCGGGAGTTTCGCCCTCATCAGTCGGATTGCGTGGATGACAACATTTATGAAAAATCCCTAGCCTTATGCTTAGGTGTACCGTATAGAGTACCTTCCGGACGATGGCACTGGGGCCTAACTAATGGGTGTATCAGTCATTTATGGCCAACCTCAGGCTAAAATTTTTGCAAGCGAGGTAAGAAATGCGGACTTCAGGTACGATAGTCTATGTAAACTTTATCATATGAATTAAACAGAGTAACGGTTCAGGATGTTATGGACGTGTGAATGAATAGATATGAATGGTAAGCAAATTTTTTATGGTCGGGAGGATAAAATGAGCTATTTATATTAATATATCTTTCATATTCGAAAAAATAATGTTCTTTTTCTAGTATTAAATAACTAGTTTTCGTCGAGAAATGTCGACAGACATGCGTTTGTAGTTGTCACATCGGAGACGCAGGGAGTTAGGAAAATAAGAAAGTCACTGATCGTTTCGTCGCGCCGTTCGAATGATTTCGCGTAAATTTAAACGTTTCACGAGCAAGTTAAGAAAAAATTCAGACTTTAGATATACTGATAGAGTTTATTACGTAAATCCAACAGAGTGACAGTTAAGAATGTTAGAACAGAGTGTCTCGACAGGTATTTAATCACTTGTCCTATTTTTATACTCCTGCCATTGATCTTGATGATCGGTGGTCTCTCCGCGTCCAATTTGCCTTTGACAAGCAGCATCTCTGTCTTCTGCACCGACAGCGCTAGTTTCTTCCTGGTACACCAGGTGGAAACACGGGTAACTACTTCTTGTCCTTTTTCTTGTAATTCGTTTCTCGTGTTGCCTGCGACTAGTATCACTATGTCGTCCGCATACGCGATAGGCTCGCATTCTGATGTGCTTGTCGTTAGCTCGGCCAGCAGGTCATCGAATATGAGGTTCCAAAAGCTTGGACCCAGTACCAATCCCTGCGGGCATCTTTTCGTGACGGGCTTGCTCACTGTCTCGTTTTTCCCAGTGATTTGCACAACTCTGTCCGAGAAGTAGCTCCTTGTTAACCGAAACAGGTTATCGGGGCAGCCTCTTTTCTTCAGCTCATGCAATACGTTTGGCCACCAAACGTTGTCGAAGGCTCCTGATATGTCGAGCGCAATTGCGAGGACGTATTTCTTCTCGCTCATCTGCTCGACTTTTCCTCGAAACTGGGTGATTGCGTCCACCGTCGATCTTCCGGGGCGAAATCCGTATTGCCGATCCGAGGACATCGCGTGTTCGTTGAAGATGGGCGTCATCCTAGTGGCCATTAGCTTTTCTAGCAATTTGCCTACCATAGAGAGCAGGCAGATTGGTCTGTAGGACTTTGGACTGCTTCTGTCTCGATCCGGTCCTTTCGGGATGGTGATGACGTTCCCTACTTTCCAAGCTTTAGGGAGGATCCCACAGGCGAGGCAGCCGTTCATGAGCCGCAGGAGCTCCTGGTGAATTCCTCCCCAGGCCCGTTGGACTGTCTCTGCCTCGATCAGGTCGGGGCCAGGGCATTTTCCCTTCCTCAACCGTTTCACAGCGCTACTGAGTTCCTCGAATCGAAACTCAGGGGTATTCATGACATTAGGGGGGCTCGTCGAGCTCCATCTAATTTCTGTCTGCTCCGGCGTGTCGGATTCTTCCTGGTCGTCAGGTAGAAGGGTGGACAACATCGCCGCCGCGGTGGTTCGACACTGCCTCCTCCCCTCTGAGTTTCCCCGTGACCGTTCTGTACGCGATGCCCCAAGGTTCTTTATTGCCCTCCTTTGTTACGAAGTCCTGCCAGCTCCGAATCTTGGCTTTCGTAACCATCCGTTGGTACTCTCTTTTTACTTCCTTGTACCGCAGCTTCTCTTGTTCCCTCGTTGCGGGGTCCCTAGCCCCTTGGTATCTTCTTCTTGCCCGGTAGGCGTTCCTCTTCGCTCGGGTGAGCTAGGACGTCCACCAGGGCACTGACCTGTGGTGCCACTTATTCTTTGGGATGACCGCGTCGCAGTCTCTTATCAAGACTGCCTGCATTTGCTCGGCTATTCGTTCGTCGTCTTCCGCCTGCTGAAGAGTTGTTTCCTGGAGTGCTTTTGTCTCTTCCTTGACAACTCTCTGAAACACCTCCCAGTTGGCCTATCGTGTGTTATATCTTTTTTCCCGAAGCTGCGGTATGGTGCTTCTTTCCCCGAAATCCAGGCGCGTCTGCAGTATCCTATGGTCACTGGAGGTTCCGTCCTCGTGTACTTTCCATTCTTTTACGAGCGGTATTGCCTCTGGACTCGCCATAGTGATGTCTATATTTGATCGCTCTCGAATCGTCTCGAACGTGTAGGGTTGTCCTCGTTGGTTTAGGACATGGAGGCCGTATTGTGTTATGACGGCCTCTAGGGCTTCTCCTCTGTCGTCGATGCTCTTGCTGCATCATAACGATGATTTTGCATTGGCATCAAAGCCCATGATGGTCTTTTTGCCTCGGAGACTCCTTAGTACTTTATCCAGTTGCTCGATGCCGACTTCGATGTTCTCAGTCGGCGGGAAGTACTGGCTTACTACATAGAGCTCCGTATCCCCGTCGCTTATCTGCACACAGACGCAGTGTGTTGTACAGAGTTCGGCGATTTCAAGTGGCAACATTCACAGACAGGCCAACCGTAGTGTGTGTGTAAATATTGTATAAATATTGTTTATATACGCTTTTTCTTAATAATTATTTATGATTCCGGTACCGCCGTGGGCCTTTCCACTGGGATGTTGGGTATGGTAGAAGTTATAACCGTTTATTTTGAGATAGTTTTTGTCGGTGAAGTGGGTTTCAGATATCATGCTGTCGTTTTAGGAAGAGTTCTAGTTCGAACTTGTGTTGAGCTAGACCGTTGGCATTCCAAAGAGCTATGCATCTTGGTTTTATTTTGCGTCGGGGCGTATTAGTTTATCCACGATGAGTGTTAATAATGATAATAAGTGTTTATTTGTTCAGATTGTTTTTCGATTACCGTTTCAAATCTAGAGAAGTTGTCTGTGTTTTGTGAATGGGGAACACTATTTTGGGAATGGTCCCTATAGATTTTCAGATTATTTTGATTTCCCTGTACTGCTTCGGCATAGGAGATTGAAGTAGTAGTGAATTTTGGAGGACTGGGCATTTGATTGGTTGTCTCTTTGGCTCTGAGTTTAGGATACTTGTTTATGTATAGGGTTTTGTAGGCTGAGCAACCTTTGTAGTTAGCAGGATGGTCTCCTTGACAGTGGATGCACTTTGCTGGGGTTTCTGGTAATTCAGTGCACTGGTCAGTGGGGTGTGTACCTGCACATTTGACGCAGCGGAAATTATGATTGCAGTATTTCTGCGTGTGATCGTACCTTTGGCACCTTTTGCATTGTACTATCTCCTTTTTTATTAAAGGAGGTTCGATTTTTACTACCGAGTTCATTAATCGATTTATGTTATGTATTTATTTGTTGTTTGATTTTTGTTTTAAGTCGATGAAGAATAGGGATAGCGGATTTTTAGAGATACTATGCCTAATTTTGCTGATGTTAACTACTTCATGACCAAGTTTAAGAAGTTCGAACTTCAGTTCGTCTAAGTTAGCCGAGTGGTGGATGTTACGTAGTACCTCTCAGAAAGGTCTTTCCTGTTTAAGTTGGTAGATGTGAAAGTTAGTATTCAAGGTTTTTAACAGTTTTGTTATCTTTCTATATGAGTCCGGATTAGCCGGCAGAATTTTGACTTGGTTATTGTTTATTTTTAATTTGTATTTCTCTTTGTTGATTTCTTTCTTAATTGACTTTACCATTGTTTATATATCAATGACATCGTCAGCGAATATAGGTGGGGGAGGGGAATTTTTTGCATATGTTGGTTAGTTGGTTAATCTGCAACGTCTATGGAGTTATTTGTGGATTCTAGTATTCAGTATCTATTGTACGTGGTTACACCGCTTATTGACTGTTCATTCTGATTTGCGTTTGTGTTTATTTTAGTTGTTTTCAGTTTACGTTTTTTAGTGTTTTTGTTGTCAATAGTACGTAGGGACATAATGCTCTTCTGCCACGGAGGAGGTAGCGCGGTGCAATTATGGTTTTGCTCAAGAGAGCCTGGTCGCGATCCTTGGGCCATCATCGAGTTAATTCAAGTTGAATAACTAGTCGAGAGGCTATGAGGCTGATTCGGGTAGAGATTAGGAGCGTTGAAATTTTTTCACTAATAAGATAGGAAACACTTGGATTATATCTGTTTCGATTCACTATCAACGGATGGGCGACACTAGATCACGGCATCACATAGCACTAGACACACGTCTGCACGCTTCGGCACTCAACAGGAAACACATTTACTTATTGATGAAACAAAATTAAATAAATTGCTACGCTACCATTTATTAAATAAGCCACCTACTTCATCAATATCCGAATCATATAAAAACTGTATCTGTATAAGAAGCACGTAACTCGCACTTGTCTGCGATTACGCTATTTTCATCCAGTGAAGTCAATCAAAATATTTACGAGAAATTCTTGTAGCCAACAAGAATGCGACTGAAATGTGAGAGCTTTGTCGCAGTAAATATTCCCCCACTCTTTCTCAAAAAACATGAGTGCTATGAGTGATAACACGAAAGCGGAGATCGTTGCCAATTCATCAAATATTATGTAATTCGGTTCAAATCCCTAATTTGTTATAGCGCCGTTATTAATCTTTGCCAAGTTTCATTAGTCATTCTTTTCATGTTACTCTATCGTAAGTGTCTTATCATGCGTCAGTTCATCCGCAGGGTGTTCGATTATAGATGCAAAAAAGTTTAAGGGATGATTCTTGAAGTTAGAATAAAATGAAAATCAAGAATAACGAAGATACATTTTCGATTTTGTTCTTTAGTTATTGACAATGAAAAATCGATCAACATATCCCTGTGTGCGGCCTGACTTACTTAAACGAAAGAAAATTGGTCAGCTTGAGCAGTGGAGTGCACTGTAATTCTCAAATCGAACGATACATGGACAGCAGCTTATCTCGTATGAATCACAGAGAGGAAGATTATGATATTCGGAGATGTAAACCATCCTGCACGACATTCTGCAAGAAAAATTGTAGGTTAAACATTACAAACTTCTTCGTCATTGATATCCGTAACACCATATCGAAAATCGCCCCATGGAATATTCATGTAGAGAGGATTTGTGTTTTCTCTACTTCTTTACCTCGAGAAGACACGTTCTTTCTATGAGAAATATTTTCCTAATCATTTTGTAACGAACAACCAGCGAGGGATAATGTCCAACTTGATAAACTTGATAACATATGTGAATGTCAAGGTTATTGGAGGTGGGTGCCCCAAACATTACTTCCTACGTACAGTATTTACTACTTGTTATGTAAAGTAATGTTTTGTCCAGTTCTCACTGTCACGTCTGTTCCCTATTTTGTCGATGGTGTCATATATTTTAACGCCGACTGGTCAAAGAACTGCAAGGTTTGTGAACAAACAATTCAGAAACGAAAGTGAGCCTTTAGAACTATCTTATTGTAAAAGATATTTATTTTCTATCATCATTGTTTATTTCTCAAAAGACTTTTCAATGATAAATTATTGTTGTTATCGTATAATTATCTGTTAAATTTTGTTTGGTCGAAAAAGAAAGAAATTTTAATCATTATACGGAAAAATATTTATTTTCAGTAAACAAATTTAATATACAAATTATTAGTAGTAAATATTACCATTTTTCTCTATATAATTATTTTGTTGTTCAGCATTACGTAAAGACATGCCGCAGAATTTTTATGTAGAAATCATCTTTAAACAACACTTAAAGATGATGTATGAACGTTCGCAGATGTTATTGTACTAGAAACATCAAGGAGTAAAGATATTGTCATGTATGACAAATCAGAAACCGTGTGCATATAAATACATACATCCTTATTAAACAATGTTATAAATGAATTTATTTAGAAATGAAACGAGTGGAAAGACAAAATGAAAGGAATGATTAATCTCTTCTTTATAAAATTCTATTAATATTGTTCTTGGTTCGAAGAGAAAAAGGTAACGTTCAAATAGTCAGTACACTAAATATAGTATTATCCATAGCAAAATTATTATACCGAATATTTTGGTGATCTGATGTATCCAGTACAACCTGAAATAACCGAAAATGTATGTATTTAAATTAGTACCTATTTTTGTATACGAAGATACTTTTATATGCACCTTGTTAACCGTTGTCGGGCTGTTGACTTAAAGTCTTGTTTCAGAATAAATTTCCTAATTCCCATCAGGTAAATTGCGGCATACTTCTCCCAATTCATATCCCGTAAATCTAGTTTGACCATATCGCTGTCGCTCAACATTTCCACTTTCCTCGCCAAATCGGAACAGTTATCCCTTTGAAAAGTCCATTCGCTCATGGTGAAATGTGATACCAATGTGAACAGCTTGTTGCCAGTTTTTAGATGTTTCATCATTCTGAAATATCATTTTTAATTATTATTATAGATGAAGTTAGAGATTATCCCCGAAAGATTGTTCTCTTTGTTCGAGGATTGGTAGAATACTCACATTGGTTTACTACCTCGGAGTCTTAAAAAGATATCTATGACGAACGCACGCAAAACATGCGGAATTACACTCCGAACGTTGTAAATATATCTATTAGCTATGGTCGAACAACCTGGGTACCATAATATATCGTTCAGTGGCATTTCTATGCTACATTTTACCATAGCATCTATCATCGGACCCCACCTTGTCAATTGAAACATTTACATTATTATTGATTTCTAGCATTATACTTAAAGCACATTTTATTATCATAAGAGTATCTCGGGAAATATTATGAAATTGACATAAATATTATATGTATCGCTATTTTTCTAAACTAATGACATATTGAGATCGTCTATGCTTGTTTGCTCTTCTATTGTCCACGTTACTTAAATAATCTGAATCTTTTGAGATACTATAAGAATCGAATTACATTAGTCGAAAAAAATTCGTAATAAATATTACTTAAAAGGGCATGCGTTACTCGTGCAGTTGTAAACTTTAACTTTACGATCACGATGTAGCGTGACATGCCATGCAGTACATATTATCGTGTCAACTACGAAATCAAGAGGCACTAAGTCTAATGTTGTATCTCTCCTGACCCGTGCTGCTGTTGCACATCCTCTGCTCACAAGCATAAAGATACCTGGTAACATTAAATTGGTTTAGAAACTATTTGTGTTTCTCGATTACCAGAAATATGGCGCTAAATACCCACATTTGGGAAATGTAAGGAGTATTGAACAATTACTATTGAAAAAGATCTATGAAAGTACCTGTAAATGCAGAAGTACCCTGTATCCAACCAGGACATGGTTCTTTTAAAGAGACACCAACTATACTTGGCCGGACTATCGCAACTGGCAGATCTTTGCATTTGCTTGCTACAATCTGTTCTGCCAAATTCTTACTGAATGTGTATGTATTGGGATAAGTTTTTAAAATCCTTTTTTCTATTTGGTTGATCGACGTTTCGTCGAAATTGTCACACATATCGATCACCTCTGAAGGTTTCAAGCTCGTGCTGCAAAGTTACTAATATGTGAACATATTCTTCACGCTACAATTATAAATATAATATTCTCAAACGTCTGAACAACATCTGCGTATTACTTATCCTTACGTATAAACTTTTTCTCCGATCTCATATAGATTCGCATTACTAAAAGCTGTGCT
>JACXIO010000110.1:0-11984 GCA_014737335.1 Bombus polaris | reverse complement strand
TAAATATCTACTCTGTAATCTTGTCTATTTCTAACCTAGCTCTCTGTCCGTTCGTCTTAAAAGCCACGTGCGTCTTAACAGATGGTCGTCCGGAAAACAAGAGAGGGTCGTTCTTTTTTTGTGAAACGAAGCCTGTCGTGCTAACCGTAAAATAAAAAGATTCCCTATCCCACATGAACTCTAGGGAGTTTACATATATGTAGGAATGATATATTATTAGTTTGTAGGTAACAGTATGATTAATACAATATCGTTCGCTCTCACACGAAATTGAATATAATTTCTCGTTTCACGTATTCGTTACTCACTGCTTTTACGACACAACAACACAACGATCTACACACGACAACGATAAATTCAACTCTGACTCTCTCAACTCTCGTTATAACGTTTTTCACGCTCATTTGTTCTCTCACATCCCTTGGAAACGCTCACAACATTCTTTGACAACGTTCCTCGCGTGAGAGAAAGCTCCCATTTCCTTATTGAATTGATCCCAGGTTCGGACATCTTGCGTGAGTGCTGTCCGTTCAACACGATGGTCATGTGAAATCAGTCTATGAAGGATGACAGCGTTAACTACTTCGATAATGGTTAGATTTTCCCATCTCGCCCACAGAAGGGAGTGAAGGCGGTGTCCGAAAGTCCCCGTGGTTTCGTCCTTCAGTGGTGGTTCATTGTACACCCTCATTAGCGCTGAGGTTGCCGTCTCCGTGCCATCAAAACGCGAAAGAAAATGTTCCGCAAATTTTGTCCAAGTAAGACCACAGACCGGGACTTACGTAAGCCACTGTACTGCAGTACCCTCTAGAGCACGACTTGTAGTAAGGTATAACTCGTCGTCTTGTAGAGGCCATTTTTCCATAATCACACTAACAGTCACGCACCACGCAGCTGGGTCGGCGCCCGCAACTTCGGGGTTAAAACGCGGTAGCGGTAATTTTTCGGGTTCCGCACTCGGTCTTGGTTCTCGCGACTGAGTTAACCGGTCCACAACGGCCATGAGTTGTTCCATGGTTATAATCGGCCCTGATCCCACTTCTGATGTCGGGTTGGTGTTGGAATTAGGGTGAGAGGCGTTAAATGAATCGCCGTTGGAGTTTTCCATTGGTGCGGTAAAATACAGAAGTTTATTTCAATGACGGAGATGTCGAATGCTTTTTCGATGTCCATAAAGAGTGTCGTGCAGTATTGTTTTGTTTCCAACGCCTGTAAGATTTCGTTTACGAGTCTGTGCATTTGTTCTATTGTGGAGTGTTTATTCCTGAATCCAAATTGATGGTCTGGAATTAGTTTTCCTTTTTCTATTGTTGGTTTTAGGCGGTTATAAATTATTTTTTCTAGTAATTTGGAAAACGCAGATAGTAATGATATTATGTTCATAGCTTGTTCCCGTCTTTGTTGTTCTTCCCTCAAAAATCTTTCGATATCTCCAGCCTCTTTCTCGGATTCTACTAGGTTTGCTGGTTTAATTGGCATTAGCATTCGTCCTAATCTCGGTGCGTAGTCCTTTTAAATATATCCGGGTTACTTCATGCATTACCTTCTCGAGTGTTATTCTCCGTGTGAGGGGTTGCGGATTCTCATTAGTTATTGCGTATATTAATTTATTAAGCACTCCTCGGAATCTAATGTTAAAAGATTAAACTGATTCGTCCCTTCCTTGCCTTAGTTCCCGGGGCCGTTCTGCGTATTCGTCAGATGTTACTTGAGCGGCTACGCTTTGTCGCAAAGCGTCAAACAGATCGGTATAATTTTCTATTCGTATGTTTCGGATACTTTGTGCTGCTTTGCCTATTATTTTTTATTTTGATGGCCCTTAGTAGCAATGCTTTTTGTGAACAAAGGTTTCTTATCGCTTGAACATCTGCTATGAAGTCCTCTACCCCTATGTCGTCATCACCGTTTAATATCGGGATGTATTTTACTGCTTTTTCTGCAGTCAGAAGCAGTTCATGTGTGTTTCTTGGTTACATTTATAAGTCATGGCCACAGACATCTGTCACTGGTGCAGACGGCCGGTTGCGCCGAGGTGTATTATCGTGGATTGATTCAAAATCTTCGATCATTAATGTGGCTTGACTGTCATTCGTTCCTAACTTCAAGTCAGCCACTGTGCGTCCCAATACCTCGATCTCTTTCGCCCTTTGTTTGTTTCCTTCATTTGTTCGTTGGATCAAAAGATCTATGCGTTTTTGCGTTAGCGAGTTTTCTTCTTGTTGCTTGTTTAGTATTTCAAGAATTCGTCTTAGTTCGTCCTTAACGGTGCATGCATTATCTTTCGACATCATTTTAAATGTTTCTAATTCTTCTTCTGTGTCTAGATCAAAGCTAGGTCGCTTATCTCTATATATAGAAAATGAATCCAGCGTTTACCTCGATTGTTAGCTTCCGTAGATACTTCCAGTTCCAAAGGTTCCCGAAGCCATGAAGGACCGTCGGGACAAGCGTCCCGCTTACGTGAGTCTTCTATGTACTCCGCAGGGAAGGTCGCCGGGAGTATAAGGTGTTTAAGTACGGTAATGAATTTGGTGGCAAAGAAGGTGTTGTGCATCGACTATTTGAAGGAGAGGATTTTGGACGGGGCGTGCTGGAACGAGACCCTGAGTGGTGTTTTGCCCTATGCAACATCGTATGATGTCGTTCTCCGCATGCCCGACACGACCCGGCGTGGCAATCTCACGCTGTATGCCCCTTCCGGAGGCAATTGATACATAAGGATGCTGGTTTGATATCTCGAAGGCGTTCGATCCTTGACAAGTGGGACAGGTTGACGACGTCTGGGATGTGATGAATGCGTGTCCTCGTGGCGCTTGTTGTCGTTGATGGGAACGTTGGGAGAATGTCCCTTTTGTCTCATTTGATTTGAAATTGATTTGATCGCCATTCGCCCGTGTTGTAAGAAAGTCTATCAAGTGTGTATGATGGCATTCTTTTATTAGGCAACGTGCGCTGCTATTTACGAATGATGGACGAAGGTAGTTTCGATGAGAACAACTCGATGAGTATTATGTTTGAGGTCATAGGCTCGCCTAATTTCTCTAGCGCTTTAAAATTCACCTTGACTGTTTCAAGCAAGTCTTCTACGGCTTCTGGTGTTTCCTTCCTTATTTTAGGATAGTTTCGTATCAACTCCCAGTGCCGCATACAGATTCGACGGCGACAGTTAAATTTTTCTTTTAGCACGTTAAAAACGATCGAGTAATTGGACTCTGTGACTTTTAAAGGCTGAATGCTTCGTGCGGCCCTTCCAGTTACGGATGAAAGATGTTGACTAATGAGAGTTTGTAATTTCAGTCCCGAGATGTTCTCGTATTATTAGGAAGGAAAGCTCGGTTCGGAATTGGTTCCCATGCTAATATACAATCTTTTTTGTTGCCGGTACTATTGTGGAATAGAATCATCCTCTTCATTTCATTTTTCTCGGTTTCTGTGAAGTCGTAATCTTCAAAACCTATTTTTTTATTCTTTTGAAGGATATTCCTTATTTTGTTGAGCCATGACCGTTGTTCATAGTCTCCAAATTGCGTTTTCATCAATTGGTAGAAGCTTTTGTCGTTAGGACAGATTTTTAAATACTTTGGTTTTTCGTTAGATCCGATCCATAGTTCATATTCAAATAGAATATCATATTCAGAGTCAAGTTCTGTGTCAAGTTCTTCGTTCGTAAGTGTAACTGGCTCGTTAGTTGTACAATGTATTCTACTAAGTTTATCGTTGCCAATTACATCAGTGTCAACCTCATTAATATTGATCTCGTCTTCCGCGGTTTTGCTACAGGCATTAATTGGCTTTGTTTTACAAATAACGAGGCTATTTCGTGTAATGTTTAAAACCTTGGCTTAGAATTTCGCGACCAATCATGATATCGTATTTTAAATAACTATCAGCAAGGATATGAAAAGTTATCTCTAATGTAAAACCATTAATATATACAGCGGACAAAATCTGAGATGTACTTTTAACACAAGTATTTCCTATTCCTCGCATTACTACTATATCAGTCGTTCTTTTGTCAGAAAATTTTCTCATTAATTAAAGACCTTCACCACGACACTTGAAGCAAAACACCTTGGACGATGTAGCCGGTCGGCTTCCTTCTAGGCGTCGCGTATCCTTCCGTTTCTCGATCCTTGCCCTCTTGCGGCACTCCGCTATTTTATGTCCGAAGACACTTATTCCGGACACAGTAAAGGCACTTATTCCGGGAGTCAGATAGCTTGTGTCGTTTGGCTTCGGGGCCAGTTGATGTATTACTTGTCGAAGACGTCGGCCTCCTCGCGAGAGCGAGAACTCTCATTTCACTTATAAATTGGTCTCGATCTGGATTGATCTTTCTCAAGTGCTACTTGTTCAATGCGCTGATTTTTTGAGCTTACTCGACAAAGGATGATAGCGTTGATTACTTCCGCCATAGTTACATTTTGCCACTTTGTCTTCTGTGATTTCTGTATCTTTGCCACCAAAACGCGTAGTAAACAGTTCCTTAAACATTAGCCAGGTAAGCTCTTCGCCGTTCACTATCTGCGTAAACCAATGCACTGCCTAACCCTTTAGAGCACTATTTGAAGCAGAAACTAGCGCGCTGTCTTGTAGAGGGTTGCATTTCATAAGCAGATTAGCAGCGGCGCACCATGCGGCTGGATCGGCGCCCGCGATTTCGGGGTTAAAATGTGGTAGCACTATTTTTATAGGTACCGCACTCGGCTTCAGCGCCAGCGTCTGAATTAACTCGCGCATGATAGTCATATGCTCTTGCATCGTTATAACCGGCACTGATCCCACTTCTGATGTCGAGTTGACATTAGGATTGGAGTTGTGGGCGTTTGATGAATCTCCACTGGAATTAGCCATCGTTGTGGTACAATGAAGATAGAGTTTATTAACACAAGTATGGGTGCAACAGATTTGACAATTTATTGCGGCGATTAGGTACTCGTAACACTAATGACAATGGCCTCAGGTTCGATAACGAATCCGCGGTCAACGGGATGGCGAATGTATTATTTTCGTCAAAGTCTAAGTTGGACTATATGTTAAAGCGTGAAATATTCACGGTCGTAGAGACGTTACTTAACTCGTCGATGCGATCGTACGCGAGAGTGTCTCTTCGTCACGGCGACGCTGCGGAGGGGAAAACTATGATGGGGTGTGTCTAAGGGCACGAGATCATCGGATTCGTGGAGAAAAGTCTTCGTTCGGAAAGTGAGGGAAATTGACGTTGCTGTTAATTGGTAAATTTCCATATTGGTGGTTAGAGAAGGACGATAGTCGCCCTTGAGGGAAAGTTGCTAGCGGGAAGTGTCGTTCGTGGAAAAAATAGATTTCTCATATCTTCCCGTAGTTGGAACGAGGACTGTTTGTCTGTTTGAAGGACTTCATTTAACTAAATATTAAGATTTATAACGGGTTCTCAGGCTATCTAATCATATACTGTGGAGATGTGTTGACATCTGGGAATCATGTTACCCGAAGGGTAGAGACTGCGTGTGGCGAGCCGCGGGACAGAAACTGTTGGAATATTTACTGTCGAGTGCCGCCACAACTATTTCCTTTTTCCTAAGAAGAGCTCTAGAATTACTTTCATGCCTTTGTTAGACGAAACGTTCATCCCTTGACCGCGGCTACGTTCGGCGACTGGTTGTCGCCTCGAGCCCAAGCTCACTATCATAAATCTCAAACAAATACAGTTCGATTAGACGACGACATTTATTTAATTACAGCTACATTAGAAACTAGATTACAGTATTAAGGAGTTTTCCCGAAGTTCCAAGGGAAGGCTCCGGTGTCTTTCCATCTCCGACACGGCCATCCTGACTATCACACGTCCTCGGGTGTAACTAAAATATTGAGTTTTTCTAACATTAGGCTTGATACACTTATATTATCTACAATTTAACTTAATGTCCAAATAAGCCAAGGGTCCAGTGCAACAACAAAGTTTTGTTCGGAGGTTTGACAACAAGAGAAATAAGAGAGAACAAGAATTAGTGACGTTGTAATTAGTATTCAAAGTGCTAGTTGCATCCTGTCGGTTATCAGTCGGGTCGTAACGGCATGATGGACCATTCTCGATTTCGCACCCCACTGGATTTCGATTTTATAGATCGTATGAGCACATAGAGCTTTGTTCCATGGTTTCACTGAGCTTCACAGTACTGTCGCCACGAAAAGCATATGGAATACATCACATATTCTCAGTGAACTTTATCAAACTGTTGCCACAAGAAGCATATGAAATACATCACACGTTCTCAGTGGACTTTATCAAACTGTTGCCACAAGAAGCATATGAAATACATCACACGTTCTCAGTGGACTTTATCAAACTTTGATTGAAACGTGATATTCATTAATACGCGACATTAAATGCTTGGTGGTTGTGGTAGGATACGCTTTACACAGAGGATTAAAGTTACTACGGGTATTGTAATAACCTAAACGAGAAATATGTCGATCACACGAGAATCACTGAACGAAGACACGATCGTGACGTTAAATTTTTGTAATATAATATATTTTGTAATATAAATTAACATAATACAGATACCGATTCAGTACTTAACGAAACATGGTATGTACTCATTTTTTGTTGTAACACGTTATTTAATATTCCATTCTGCGATGTTGATTTGGTTGAAAAGTTGGCTGATTCCTCCAACCATAATGCTTTATTAATATTTTTCATTAATTCTAACCTTCTGAACGCTGTTCTAACTTACATATATGGCAGTAAAATTGAAAACACTCGATCGGTAAGCGCACTATTTTATTGTTTACAATTAGCTTAGCCATAAAAGTATCGATCTTTACGGCAGAGTGTTGTACCATCGAGCTTTATATATTACCAGTTCCTTCGTAGGGATGAATTTTCTTATTGTCATAGACTGCCTAAGCGTAAGTAAATCATTACAGAAACCAACTTTATATTGAATCCAATAACCAACAGATTGAAATTAAAAAATAAATAAAAATAAATTTTTATCCAGTAATTATATTATTAATTATTAGATAGTTAATATATAAAAGTTTACGATTATTCTTTCTTACTGATTTAAATGTAAGGATCTTATCAAGTTCACTCGGATTCGTATTAGAATTACTGGTAATGAGAAGATAGATTTACTTAAGATATATTAATTTTAGTTTTTCAGCACTGTATCATATTTCGATCTAGGCTTGAACACCTCTTCTCTACTTGTTATGTCCAGTGACGCTCTACGGTCGAGGCATCTGTCACGATCGGCATCCTTCAAATCCGATGGACCGATGATGGAGATAAAGATTTGGCGGCCTTGGCGACAATGTATATCGCCGAAATGCCTAATGAGTCATCGATATCGCAACGGTCCTTCCACCGAATGTTCTAGAAGAAAAGGGATGCGTGGCAACGGTCACGTACGCCTACAGCGTAGTGGGGATATTGAGGGGTGACAAACAAAAAAGAATCAGATCTCACAAAAAGTCAAATTGTAAGAGCTTCAGTCTTGGAAAGTCGCGGCTGGAGCTCAGAACCAAATCGCAGTCAGTGTAAATTCAAAGTTCAAAAAATAAATCCTCTCGTTTTTTTCGTTACATTTTATTTTCTTTTCGTCTGAGCTACCCCCTTTTTATTTTACGTGACAATCACGTGTAATGTCGATCGCACTTAATACTGGTTAAATATACAAAACTGTTGGTTAACTGAACCCTGACAAACTAATTTCAACTCACTAATCCGCGTGATTTATAATTATAAACTTTTAATTAACTTGTTCTTGACTGAAGAGTAACTCCTGAACTAACTATTTGATTGATTATAACTTTATGACTGACTATGTACAGTTGAACAATATTAACTGTTAGATGATTGACGATAATTACTGACTGAGTGACGAATATCAACTGACTCTCTGTATTGTTGTCAATTCAAAGAAAGCGTTTCGCTCTTTGGCTAGAAAATAAAATAAACTATGTATACTATTGCTAAGCAATATTTTGGCTTGAAGTTAAATCTTTAAGAGAGTTACATTTAAAGAGATTTTTTTAGCAAATACATTAGCTCTACTACGAAAAGAGAATAGTTTAACTTCACGAAAGAAGATGTTAATATACTGTGTAACTTGTAATATGTAATGCTAGATTTATTAACTTTATGAATGAAAAACATTTGAATTGATTACCATTTGTGCGGAATGCGATTTTTACGACACATTTCGTTGACTATATTTAATAACAAAATAGATTTGATATTACCACGTAGAAATTTAAGAGACAAATACTCTATACCGTTAATTCTCGACAAACAACTGATTAGAAAAGCATTATTTTTTTTTTGTTTATTTAATTTGTACTTTACAATTTGTCCAGCTGGACATTCGATAAATTTTTCTAGCTAACTGGTATTGACTCACTACTAGTGTCCTTTCATTCTTCAGCATATTACAAGTGTTCCAAAAATAAGTACTGCCTCTTCTAGTGTCAAACAGTGAATAATAAATATCTACACACTAATTATGAAATGTCATTAAAATTTTTACTACTATTTTGGATTATCCTGCAGGTCCATATGTTAATTGAAAAACATGATAACCAATATCAATTTTGTAAACAATTATAATTGAAAGTGATATAAATGTTTATGTTAACGAATAAATGAAAATTACTTACCCTCGCTAATACACGCTTAATTGGAAACAAAATATAGTTAAAAAAATTTTGCTTTTCAATAGGTCTTTTCTAAATGTGTATTTTGTACACGTATTTAATTTATAAATATATTCATTATAAAAAAGTGTCTGCTGGAAAGCAGATCAACAAAATGAAATAGTGTGCCTTTTATTTTAAATTGCGTGTTTTGCCCACAATAGTTAATTATGTAAAAAAAATTGGAAAGAAAACTGGTTTGCATGATAACAGGCATAAATAATAGTACAGCTATTTGTCATATTTATTAGTAATTATAACAAATTTTACTTTATTTAATATCTTCCGTTACAAGATATATATGATACGTGCCTTGTAATAGATACCGTGTAATAGATTTATAATAAAATAATTAGAAAATAAAAGGACGTAATTTCTGTATTGAACATCAATAAGTGTCGTAGTGCTTATGGCCGGCCGTGTATATATGCATTGTTCTTCTTACCGGTAGACGCGTACGCCACAGCCGGACTATAATATATTTCCCCTCTCACTGTACACGAACGAAGCCGACCCGAAATATTCTAATTTTTGAACGGGAAAGAAATTTTCATTCCGGTTGACGAGTGATTTAATTATCGTTATTTATTATATTTAAATATTTAATTCTATATTATGAATTTCTTTTCAATTTAAGCTTTAAATATATAAATTTACATATTAATTTATATATATGTAAACTCCCAGAGTTCAAGTGTGATAGGAACTCTTCGGTCTACGGACAGCGCGACTTCTTTTGTTTCACGGACAGAGCGACTTTCTTTGTTTTACGGACAGCCATTTTAGAGAGACACTCATTTCCCAAACGGACGGACAGAGAGCAACATCAGAGATAGATAAGATCACAGAAGAAACAGTAATTATTTAAAACATTGAAGATTGACGAAGGAAGATCGGTAGCTCAGGACGTTGAAAATCGATTCTCGATTTTCAGACTTAGAATCGATCCCTGAATTATCCGAATTTGGACCTTATAAATCGATTTTCGCTACGCCATGCCGCTGAAAGTTAACTTACGTATCGTTATGAACGAAAACGCGAAAGGGGAGAAAATAGAAGGTATAGAATCTATAAGAAGACCAGAAGACGAGGTATGTTATATTTTCCCCCCGGAATACCAAACAAGAAACTACCATCAGCAGTTATTCAATTCACCAACAGTGAAAAAGGCCGCAAACAGTTTAACCAAGGTAGGTCAGTATAGAAACGTTAAACTCACGATGGACGATGAGACGGTAACGTTGTATGTCGATACGGATTTAAACTTCGTATTCCGAGACATTTTCCTAGAGGAAGCAGAAATTACCCCCACAAGGAAAATAAAGACAGAAACTGAGAAGTCCAGTCTAGATATGGAAAGACTTCTAGAGACTCTCCAAAAACGAGATAAACGGGAAATAGAAGAAATAAATTTTAGCGTGAAACAATTTGATGGAACCCAAAAAGCTATAGACTGGATATCAGAGTATGAAGAGGAATGCAGAAAATATAAAATCAAAAGTGGTGAGGAGAAAGTCAGAGGTTTAAAAAAGTATTTAGAGAAAACAGCAGAAAAATGGTACCAAACAAATCTGCTGAAAGCTGAAGGATACGACTAGGAAGACTAGAAAGACGCATTTCTCAAAACTTTTAACAATAAAGGCTGGTCGGCAATACGATACGCTTACAACGTCAAATACCTTTCAGGATCGTTCATTGAATATGCCTTAGAGAAAGAACGATTAATGTTGGAAGTGAAGAGGAAAATGGCTGAAGACGTGAGGATACATTTGATTGTCATTGGATTACCTATCGACATCCAGGATAAAATCGAGAGAGAAAGGGTACAATCAACAAACGACCTAATAGGAGTCTTGGGACAATACGAAGATCAGAGGAAAAGGAAGGAAACACAAGGAAAAAAGGTAAACCTGGACAAAAATACAAATCCACCATTCAAGAAACAACCGTGCACGATCTGTGAAGTACTGAACTTCCCGGGCCGATTCCATCCAATAGAATTATGCAGAAATAGAAACAGAAACACTCAGAAGAAACCCAAACAGGTAAATTCACTAGAACTATTCACCTCAGAAAATAAAGAAACAAGAACACCAGATGAGAATGAAAAAAAACTAAAATGCCCGGAGAAGTACGAACCACTGATAAAACTGCGAGTCAAAATCAATGATCAAAAAGAGGTTGAAGGTGTCTACGACACTGGAGCCAATACAAGCTTTGTTAATCAAAAGATTATTGATCAAATAAAAGCAGACATAACAGAAGATAAGAGTATATTTAAGACTATCAGTGGAAAGGACTTCACGAGCAGTCGGGCAAGACTAAAATTAAGAATAAATAAAATAGAAAAAGAAATAGATGTTTATATAGTACGCAATGATAACTTTACATATGACCTCATCCTAGGGTTAAACGTCATAAGGAAGTTCAAACTAAAACAAGACGAGAACTTGAGAGTCACTCAAAAAGTAAGTGACAAAGAAGAAGAGATAATATCTAATAAGAGAGAAGAAAGAAAGAATAATCAGAAGAGAAAAGAGATAAACGTTACAGAATACATCGAGACGAACAAATTTATAAACAACCACGGACATTTAGATGACTCACAAAAGAAAGAGGTATTTCAACTTATAGAGAAATACAAAGAAATATTTGCCAAAGATAAATTCGAGGTGGGAACGAGAAAATTACAAGAAGCCTCCATAAAGCTAACCAAAAACAGATACATATCAAAAAAACCATACAGGTGTTCCATTCCAGATCAAAAAGAAATAGAATTCCAAATTACAAAACTATTAGAACACGATCTCATAGAGGAATCAAGTTCACCATTTGCAGCACCAGTGACATTGGCTTTTAAAAAAGAGTCGAATCGGAGAGATAGGCTACGTATCGATTTCCGGGAGATAAACAAAATTGTAGTTCCGGAATCACAACCATTCCCGAGAATAGAAGACATCATAGTCAAAGCGGGAAATTACAAGTTCTTCTCAACGTTTTTTTTTTTTTTGCGTTTAATATACATTTTTTTATTTTATTATTTTAATTTTACAATTTGTCCAGAGGGACATTTGGTAAAATTTTATATCTTTGTGAATAAAAAAAAAAAATAAAAATAAAAATATGACATGTGGGTGGCTACCCCCAGTGGGGTGCCATCTTCGTGTTAGTTATATTTAATTTGTATCTTTTATGAGATCTATTGGATGTTTCCTTTTTAGTCTCCTTAAGGTGTTTTCTGTGTTGTTTGTTTCCGCTGCCAGCTGATTCGGGTGCGTTGCTATTCTTTCTCTGTACCT
>JACXIO010000109.1:0-11966 GCA_014737335.1 Bombus polaris | reverse complement strand
CCTAGGTTCAACAACGAATCCGCGGTCAACGGGATGATAGAGGTACGTTCTCGCAAAGTTCAAGTCTGACTATTTAATAATCCGCGAAGTATTTACTGATCGTAAAGGCAGTATTCTTTTCGTCGATGAAATCGCACAAGAGAATGACTCTCCGTCTCGGTGATGCCACCGAGGAAAACTATATGGGGTGTGTCTAAGGCCACAAGATCATCGGATTCGTGGAGAAAAGTCTTCGTTCGGAAAGTGAGGGAAATTGACGTTACTGTTAATTGGTCAATCTCCATGTTGGTGGTTAGGGAAGGGTGCTAGCCGCCCTTAAGAGAAAGTTGTTAGCGGGGAGTGTCGTTCGTGAGAAAAATAGATTTCTCCTAACTTCCCATAGTTGGAATAAAGACTGTTTGTCCATCTGAAGGACTTTAGTTAAAAATCCTAAGATTTATAGCGGGTCCTCGGGCTAGCTGCACATGTACTGTGGAGGCGCATCGACATCTGGTAATCCTCTTACTCGAAGAATCGAGTCTACGTGTGGCGAGCCACGGGACAGGAACCGTTAGGATGTTTACTGTCGCGTGTCGCTACAACTATTTCTTTCTTTTTAAGGAGAGCTCTAAAGTTACTTTCATGCCTTTGTTAGGCGAAGCGTTCATCCCTTGACCGCGGCTACGTTCGGACACTGGCTGTCGCCTCGAGCCCAAGCTCACTATCATAAATCTCAAACAAATACAATTCGGCTAGACGACGACATTTGTTTAGTTACAACTACGTTAGAATTTGCGTTATAACGCCACGGCGCTTTCTCGAAGTTCCGAGGAGAGGTTTCGGTGTCCTTTTCATCTCCGACATATATTATTAATGTAAATATAGCATTGGCATTCAACTTTCTTTTTAATACCAGAATTGAGTAGTAATTCGCTTGAAAATTTTTGACATTCTATATGAGGTGGTGTTTGGTGTTGGGTGCCAAAGAAATACTCGGCGGTGTTCAACAATATATTTATTTTTAACAATCCTCGCTTTCAATTCGTTTCGTACAATTCCAATTCACTTTTTGCTTCTCGATTACAACTCAATTATTCTCACTTCGTGGTTATATCTCGACTCTCTCGCTTCGCTATTAAAACTTGAATGTTTCTTTGATCCGATTCGTTTTTTTTTTGTCGCCCCTCGATATTGTCACGTAATAAATGACGAAGTGTTATAAAAAAGGCGAATGAGCAATAGCCCAATTCGTATGCTTTATTAATACAACAATATTACAACTCAATTGTAAAATACAGACTGAACTAGGGTTGGCTGAAGTCTCGGCTTATATATGTTTTAATGTGGTGATGTTGAGGGGCTCGGTGTAGGTTATGATGTGGAGAAGTGTACAAAGGTCGGAGGTCAATGTCTTATCTACGATGTAGACTAAGGTGTGTCATAGCTTCTGTGTAGACTATGATGCTAAGATGGTGATGTGTCCAAAGGAGTCCGAAGCTCAGGGGTCGATGTCTTATCGATAATGTAGGTTGCGATGTGATTGATGTCACAATATCTCCACTACGCACGCGTTCGTTAGGCGTTCGCAACCGTTGCCACGTACGCTTTCTTCCAAATAATCGCCGGAAGGTTTCGTTGTCGAGTGCCGCTACAAATATTTTCTCAGTCTCCTGGTTTTAGTCCCCCGTCAAACAATATAATAGGCAATTGACAGAATCGAAAGGCTTGATAAAATAGTATGTGTCACGTGTATTTATATTACATAGACACTTAAAGAATGCCTCGCATTATTTAAATAATGATATAAATCAGTCTTAAACGTTAGAAGATAAAGTATGTAATTTACTTACTTTAGTTTACAATAAAGAATGCGAGATTGATCACTAGTTTGTTTATGTAAGGAATAAATATTCGTCAGTTTTAAAAATTAAGTGATATTTGTTTTTCAGATTAACTGACAATTATCAAGACTGGTAGTTAATTCTTTTATAATCTGGAAGATTACCAATTACCACTGATGTATGATAGTGGATGTTCAAATATTGCGGATAATCCTTGAAAAGACATTTGCTTTTTCAAGTAAAAAGTTTTAAATACAGTTGATTACATATGGTTTTTATTGAAATCTCAGTCCCCTGTAAATACTTTAAAAAAAACCAATCATGTCACACATCACAAATTTTTCTTTCTGAGTGAATTTTCCATTACTACATTACCATATTTTAGCCATTTCAAGGCAAAAGGCTAGAACAACAGTTTTGGAAAGTGTTACTTGGGTGTATTGTGTGTGCAGTGCGTGTAGTGAGTGTTATATACAGTGTAGTAGTACTATAAGTTGTTTATTATTTATATCGTCACATTTATTACAGAATGTCGTGTACATTTGGAGAATGTACCGTTTGGAGGACGTTGCGGCGGACAACAATAGTACAAAAGCGCAACGTTTATACGGCGAAAAATATCCTAATAGGACTATACTCAGCGCAAAGATATTTTGCAAAATAAACCAACGATTGTGGGATACAGGTACATTAAAACCTGCGAAATCTAGCGGACGAATTCAGCACGACGATCCGGATCTGAAAAATAGAATACTGCGCCATATTCAACAAAATCACAGGCTAAATACGAGGATTATTGTTGCTGAAGAATGTGTCCGCAACAACACCGTCTGGCCCGTACTGAAGTGAGAAAATCTATACTCGTATAGCTTTCAGAAGGTTCAGGAGTTAAAAGCAGTGGATGTTCTCAAAAGAAAAGATTCTTACAAATGGATGATAACGCAATTCTAATTTCACCGCGAGAATATTATTTACTAATGAGGCAACATTTAATAAATATGGAATAACGAATATACGTTAGCAAACATCTTTGGGCATGTGAAAATTCACACACATCAAGAGATGATTCATGGAGAATGGTATACCACCACATTCTACCAACGCAGTGCATGAGCACTTGACTAGCTCTTTTGGAAACATGTGGATCGGTCAAAGAGGACCTGTACGTTGGTCTGCTCAGTCCCCAGATTTAAATCCCCTCGACTTTTACTTCTCAAGACACACGAAGAGATTAGTGTATGCATTGGCGGTGTCTACGGTAATTGATCTGTAACGCCGCATTTTCTCCGTGGCGGAAATCGCACAGAAAACGCTGAAAAATTTTCGCACAATGCGGCAAACTTTTAAGAGAAGAGTCAGACTCTGTTTACAAGAAGACGGAGGATATATCGAACAGCTATTATAATTTGTTGTATTTTTCGTCAACACTCGCGACCGGGATAATCGCGGCGCGTGTGTAAACCTTTTATGAATATTGACAATACGCTTTTTTATTTAGAAATTATGGAAGCAAAGGATTAGGGGAAATATTAATCTTCCCTACTCTGAATCTTCATAGGGCGATTTTTAATATACTCTTATGGATTTCCATGAGCAAGTAGGTTTAATGTTCAATCTACCATTTCTTTTGCAAAACATCGCGCGGAATCATTTACGTCTCTGAATATAATAGTTTTCTTCTCTACGACTTGTACGAGATGAGCTGTCGCCCATGTGTCATTGGGTTTGAGGATCACTGTGCGTCCCGTTGCTTAGACTGAACTCATTTTACTCACACCTACTGCACTCAGTAGTTACTCATGATTTTCGTCTTATTTCGGCTTCAAGAATCACTTCTTAAATTCCCTGGAACCTCTGGGAGGAAAAGCTAACTAACGATTCTGAAAGTAGATGCTTTATGTTGTGAAATGAGTCTAAAATGATTGTTATTTCTTGTTACAAAACCATAACAGCTTAAATATCAGCAATCCTTTGCCGAATATTGAGTATTTCTTTCATTTTGCTCACAAGTGTATAATAAATGTCATATTAATTTTCAGTAAAATGAAAATAAGTGAAATTAACAAGAATTATTTCAAGGATGGTTGAACATCTTATCTTGTGTAGTCCACATATGTACAATAATGCAAAAATAATAAATCCATAAAGCGTAACATCATTCGGTGTTAATATCATTGTTTATTAGAACGAGAAATATACTTCGCGAAATGTATATTTTTAAAATTAACATAAAAATTTCAGTATTGAGACAATTTTTATAGACAACATATGATTTTGAGCTTTCAATAAAGCTGTAAATCATCTATGTTTATATAACACCTTTGCTTGATTATACTCATAGAATATCCAAATGTGGCGGCACTCGACCACGGAACTTTCCAGCGGCTTCGCGACACAAAGCGCTATACCGTCAAAGCGCAAGGCCGACGTGCCTAATGTGCCATCGATATCCCTACGGTTCTTCCGCCGAATATTCGGAAGAGTACATACGCGGCAACCGCCGCGGTACATCTAATAAACGCGTGTAGTAGGGATATCGAAGGGCAATTAAGGAAAGAATCCGTTGAGTTCCGAACAAAGGAATCATTCTGCCTCGAGCCGCGAGTCCCGCAGGGAGGACTCGCTTATGTGAGTCTATGGGGGCTGCCAAACCCACGTTCCCGCAGTCAGGAGGACGGTCGGGGACAAGCGTCCCCGCTTACGTGAGTCCTTATGTACACCGCAGGGATGGTCGCCGGGAGTGTAAGGCGTTTAAGTACGGTTACACTCTCTCTACGTGGCCATGGGTAGTAGCGCACCCACGATCCTGATGCGAAGAGTTGGACCGTCGGGATAAGTTCCCGGGTACACTGTACCTTGAGGCCACCGCTTACGTGAGTCCAATCTGGGTCTGCCGAGCACGGTTAGCAGGTCGCTGGCCGGCAGTGACGCGGCCGTACATCCGCACGATAGTCCCAGCAATGACTAAGAATGGTACCACGGGGGTCGAGATGCAGCCCGGAGGGAGTAGCGACCCCTCAGCTCGGCCAATTTATGGGTAAGGACTCGTGGTGGCAGTGGTTGATGGCCAAGATGCTGACAAGAGAGCGGAATCTAAGGTGTATTGGCTCCACCGAATGGCCTTCGGCGGGTGAGCAGCGTCCCACCTGCTCCGGAACCGTCCTGGTGAGACGGTAGGGCTTAGAATGTGCCCCGTTCGACCTCAGACGAGCTACAGCCCCTGCGGGCTTAGCTAATAAAGTAACAAGGTACTGGGTGCCTTGTGCGATGGTTGGGCGTCAATCCCAACCCCTACGGCCCTAGGGGTGCCCGTGTGCTGTATGGATTCTATATCCGAGGAAGGTACCCGTCAATAAATCATACTATGTGTGTCGCCATCTTGGTATGGAGGCCCCGTTACTCAGGGCAGGGTTATAGAATCATCATTAGCCTGGTGCCGATGTATGAATTGATGGTGTCACCTGTACGTACAAGTTACGGAACGACGAGTATATAGACGAGTATACGGAACGTGTCGTTCCATGTGGGGACTATTGCTAGTCACGACAGGTAGGTATTCGAGCACCGAATAGGAGCTGGGCGCGTACTACGGTGTATCGAGAGCCATGTGGTAAGCTGCATTGTTAAGAGTATTTATTCTCTTCACTCTTTGTTATTGGCCTATCGCCCCTTTTAATTTAAGATTGGGAGAGTGGGTCTATTCCAATTACAAGAGTTAACTACATGGAATTAGCTGAAATGGAAGGAATTTACTAAGTGAAAGTTCCCGATAAAATGGTGGTTTGCGAAATTTGATTCTCGAGACGCCATGTTGTTGTACGGGTCGGTATGTTTCCAGGCGCGGTACTCGATGTCCGCTTGCAAACTCGAGTAGAGGTCGGTATATTACGGACCTCTTGTTTATTGACAAAAGTAGAGTCTGCTCTAATTGAGTTCCACCGTTGTTGAGCCGTTACTTTGGAGATGTTTTTGGGTATTTCCGAAATTCTCTCGCGGTTCAAATCTATTTTAAATAATGACTTACAGTGACAGTTATCTACTTGCCAAGACGCGTTTCAGGAAAAAATCTGGAAGCACGGGAAATTACTTTCGAACCCTGAGAAAGTCGGCCTGATATAGTCGGCTGCCTCAAAGTTCTATTTTGATATTTCATTTATAAGGACGGCAAGCGCGGTTTTCTCTTATATTTTTTGGTTGATTGGAAACATTGTCGAGGACGAAGACATAGTTTAATGATGCATATACAGATGCAGTTTCCTACTGGCTATACGTGGCGGTAGGATATGTTTGGAAGTCCTGGATGCTACGAGCGATGCTCTGTTCTTATCGCCGAATTACTGAACTTTTCTAGAGGATCGTCACCCTCTTATTTAGTGAAGTGAGAGGAGCCGGGTCACTGTTGAGCAATGTTGCTGCGGTACTCTGGGTGATCTTCGACGCGCTGATTTCGGGATTTATCTTTCTATTGTGGTATTTAGCCAGTTCCAAGGACAGGGTTGGGGTTGTGGCTGGCATTTGCCTTTAGATATATCGCGATGAAATAAGGGAACACAGTGCTAAGAACCGCATGTATTGACGGACTCGAGAGGACTCACTTGGACTGATTGGTAGCGATTTTGGCTACGTTTTAAGGACACGACATTGGTATAACTCAATTATAACGAACGCGGCTCTGTCCCTGGACAATGATACCTTTTCCTCTTTGATAAGATAATTATGCATAGTGCAAATAAGAGTATTAAGGTTACGGCACAGGGGTTTTCGGAGCCTTCAGGCCCCGTCGGTGTTTCGAATGGTGCTCCAGATTCGACCCGACGGTCATCCTGCAACTGGGCAAACGACGAAAGGAGGCTGGGTCCGGTGGCGCTCTCTCGTTTGGTAAATGCGACCAGGGACCAGAGTTTTGAAGATAGCGAGAGCGAAGTTGGAGGAGGTAAAGAAAGGCGTATAAAAACAATAAAGAAAGGGCGTCGAGTACCCCCCTCCCACACCTTGAAGAAGAACAAGAAACTTCTTGAATTTAGTAATGACATTCGAGAGGTGGTGGAGGGAAAAGAACCCGGAAGCCTAGAAGTAAGCGGCAATGACGGAGGGATAACGCCGAGGATTGTCTTCGTCGCCACCATCAAGAAGAGGTATATGGCTTCGGTAGTGAAAGGAACAAGCGTAGTGGAGGAAAACTCCTTTGTAACTTGGTTGAATACAGCTGGGAGGCCGGTTAGTAATGCCATCGATGAGGAGGTCAGCGCATCCGAAGGAGAGGTTCCCGTATCGGATAGTAGCTGTTACAGTACTCTGATGGTAAACAGAAACACGCGTTCAAAGGAGCCATTCATCAAATCGGCGCTGAAGAAGCAAAAGAGTACAACGAGCGCGGAACAAAACAAATACGACTGTGTGATAGTCAGGATCAGTGAATGACATCATTAAAGGGATCTTTCTGGATATGAAAGATATTGTGGAGAGATTTGATTTAATTTCCAAAAGGGACCCAAATATCAGAAAGTTAGTCGACTCGTTCGATAGTAAAGCGAACAGCGTCTGGGAGAGACTGGACCAACAAATGAACAAGAAGGGATGCAAAGTTAGGAGACAGGTGTGAAGTCCCGGAGAGGTTAATGTCTCTATGCAAATTTCCCCTCCGACGGATGAGATTGGGAAAAGAAACGGCGACTTGAGAAACAAGATGCCTGTCGAACTGAGCAACAAGAGAAAAACCGTGCCACCGCTTGAGGATAGGAAGGTTGACAGGAAGAAAAGGGCGAAGAGAGAGGATAACTCGTATACGGGGGTATGTAAGGAGAAAGAAAGGGGCGACGAGGACACTAGGGATTGTGAATCTAACGACTCTGGAGATGAGTGGATCGTCCAGACGAGTAGGAGAGAAAGAAGACGCGAGAGAAAGAGGAGTATCGACGAAGGAAGGAGACCACCGGCTAACGAAGACCGGAGAGAAAAGTTGACGAGAACTCGAAACAGATTTGAGGCCCTCTTGGTGTAAGTCCGGGAGGGTGAGGAATGTCTTCAGGCGTACAACGAGCTTATGGTAGCGAAGGAAGCGCTGTGCGAGAGTACGGACGTCAGACGCACTAAGAGCGGGAGTATCCTCGTGGAATTGAAAGCGGGAGTCAAAGGGGGTGCCTACAAGATAAAACAGTCAACAGGGGGCAAGGTCCTTCTTTCCCCCCTGGAGAGTAGGGCATCGGTGGAAATTAGGGACATCGACCCGCTGGAAACCAGGGATGACCTCAGACAGAATATCGTTAACGGGCTGAAGATCAAGGATACCGTGAGGCACGCAGATGGCAATTGCTGTGGTGCCGGCATCTTATATCACCTGCAAGAATGAGCACATGTAGATAAGAACTGGCCTCACTATAGCCGCAATTCGGGTTCTCCTAAAGGTAGTGAGATGCTTTTAAGTGCTACGAGATTGGCCACACGTCTAAATAAGTGCACACTGATCAATCCTGGCAAGGAGCGATGCCGCAAATGCCGCGTGAGGGACTACACGATTGCAAACTTCGGCAACGATCCAAGGTGTGCGAAGCGTAATAAGGGGTCCGAGACACAGACTAGACACGTTACAGAGTCGTTAGCGTGCACCATGTATAGGAAACTGCTTAAGAAAGGCAGAGGACAGGCATCCTGATAATATTGCAGATCAACCTTAATAGAAGTAAACTCACACAGGACCTGATGCACTAGTTTGCCTGGCAGCGTCGGGTCGACGTCGTGATTATCTCAGAACCTAATCGACAGCTCCCCTTCCGATATAATGATACGAAGGGGGACGCGTCCATCCGGGACACAAGGTTCCACACCAGCGAAGATACGTTGGCTGAAGAGGAACGATATGTCGGAATCAAGATCGGGGAAGCGTACTGCGTGAGTGAATACTGCTCACCCAACGTTAGTCTGAACATCTTTGACGAATACACGGAAAGACTCCACATATCCATAGGAGAAGTCATGAGGAGATATAAGAACGTTATCATCTCAGGTGATTTTAATGCTATATCAATGGCATGGAGTGGTACCAAGACTGGCAAAAGGGGAAGGATGCTGTCGGAGGTTCAGAATAGGAACCACCTTGCTCCTATTAGGGTTGGAAAGTGTATCGCGTTACAGAAAGGTACCAGGAGGAGTTTCCTAGATATTATGAGCGTTTATGGGAGCCTCTTTAAGAGACATAAACGGATTATAGCGCCTCGGATCACAGGTACGTGTTACGTGAATTCAAGGGATTGGTTATGCCCAGGATTAGGGGGCTTTTCAGATATTCGACGAAGGACATAGTGCCTAATATGTTTATAAAAAACTTTGACGATATGAGAGTTATGTTGTTGGGAGCTCGGGCAGGAAAATCAGGAGGATTCCCCGCAGAGGATCACAGAGAAAACTTGCAAGGTATCGCACAAGAATGTTTCTCCCCCCAGGGGGAGCAGGAACCCGAACTACTGGTGGAACGAAGAGATCGCACGGCTCCGGGGGGGAGACCCTCAAGAAGAGGAGATTAGCACAGAGAGCTAGACTAAGGAACGAGGAATGCGCCGAACAAATGGGATTGCGTTATAAGAAGAGCAGGGAAGAGCTCAGGCTAGCCATCTTCAGGAGTAAGAGGCTGGCCTGGAAGGAGTTCACGGCCACCTTCGACCGGGATCCGTGGGGCTTGCCATACAAGATGATCATAGTCATTTTTTCCGCAAGGAGGGGAAAATGCAATTACGCATACCCCGTGATGGATTACTAGGTTATGTGGGACTCAGCAGATGGCATACCTACTAAAAACCCATCCTCTATCCGCTCCTTTGACCGTACAAGCACCAACCCTGGAACTGCCTCACGGCATTACTTCAGGGTAGGCCTTATGTTAGAACCGTTCTTCTACTCTCCTTCTAGCGTCTTCTTCTTCTCTCCTCTATCTTCTCATGAGTCAGTCTAGACTTCATTATTATATTGCACAAGGCCTGGAATTTAGTCTTTTTCCACCACTAGCCCGATCAAATTATCGATTGTCAATGATGTGCCGAGGTGATTCTCCAACTCTGTCCTTTCCCTTATCCACCTGGGGCAGTGGAACAGCGCATGTTTGGCGTCGTCACCATCACCATCGCAGTCCCAGCAGCGGGCGTGTACCTCTTTCCTGACCATCCTTCGTTACACGTTAAAAATACCGTGTCCGGTCAGAATCTGCATAGTAAAGTGATCAATATACCCCCTATGCTTCTTGAACGTGCAGATGTCCGCCACCAGCCTCTTCGTCCAATTGTCGTTGCGATAGTCACGCCACTCCTCCTTCCATTGATCCTCCATACGCTCATCCACTGTATTGATCCTTGCGTATAAGATGCGTGAGTAATGATATCGTACCATGACTGGAGATATTCCTTTTTAATTCAATATTTCTCTTCTTTCTCTTCACAGTGCTGTGTGAGACACTGTGCGGTACGCCGTAGATGATCTTATCAGCGCGGCCCTTAGCGCCATCTTAAGAGTGTTCATATTCTTTTTCTTCTCCATCGCCTTGCCCATATAGGCGCCGCATAGAACACCACCGATTCCCAGACTCCATAATAGAGCATCTTCGCAAAGCCGGTGGGACCGAAGAGGATCATACGCCAGGCTGAGAAGGTGTAAGCCGAACGTGAATCACGGGAGGGAGCAGGCTATGAACATCATTGATAATCTCTTCACATTAGAGGACACATGCGTAGCGGACGAAGAGGAAATAGGGGATACCAGCGGCGCGGCCCCCGGAGTAGGGGATACGGTCCATATGGATGACTTAAGGGAAGCGGTTGGTCGGCTGAACGTGAACAAGGCCGTTGGTATAGACGGATTCCCGGGGCCAATTACCAAGTTGATCTTTGTGAACAGAGCGCGGGACATGCTTGACATGATCAACGCTATATGCGTTATCCGAATACTACCAGCTAAATGGAAGGTGGCCCGGTTGATTAAGCAAACCTGACAAGGATCTTAGGCTTACCTCGTCGTACCGACCAATCAGTATCCTTCCGGCGTCCAGTAAGGTCTGGGAGAACACGTTCATGTCAGCCATTGAGAAGGAATTGGGGTTGGATCCGTTTCACCGGAATCAGTTCGGCTTCCGTAGAAGGAAAAGTACCATTGATGGCATTTCGCAGGTCAGCAAGTTTGCCGATACGTGCAGGAAGAATGGCCTAATTTGGATAATGATGTGCATCGATGATAGGAATGCTTTCAGCACGTTGTGATGAGAGGTCATTTTGAAGGAGGCGAGGCGTAGAGGAGGCGAGGCGTAGAAGAGGCGGGAGGAAAACCTTTGCGGGAGTTCCCCGGGGCTCAGTGGTGGGCCCGTTATTGCGGAACTTAGTTTATGATGGCCTGTTGGCCAGATTTGACAATCGAACTAATTTAAGAGTCATTGCGTTTGTGAACGACCTTGTTATAGTGGTGGGCCTGAATAAAAAGGAGAGTATGGGGAGCACTTTGAATTTCCACACGAGAACGATCTTCATCTGGTGTGAGAATTCGGGCCTACAGATAGCATGTAGTATGAATTTGTTGACGGGTACTTTCCTCGGGTATAAAACCCATACAGCACACGGGCACCCCTAGGGCCGTAGGGGTTGGGATTGACGCCCAACCATCACACAAGGCACCCAGTACCTTGTTACCTTATTAGCTAAGCCTGCAGGGGCTGTCGCTCGTCTGAGGTCGAACGGGGCACATTCTAAGCCCTACCGTCTCACCAGGACGGTTCCGGAGCAGGTGGGACGCTGCTGACCCGCCGAAGGCCATTCGGTGGAGCCAATACACCTTAGATTCGGCCCTCTTGTCAGCATCTTGGCCATCAACCACTGCCACCACGAGTCCATTCCCATAAATTGGCCAAGCTGAGGGGTCGCTACTCCCTCCGGGCTGCATCTCGACCCCCGTGGTACCATTCTTAGTCATTGGTAGGACTATCGTGCGGATGTACGGCCGCGTCACTGCCGGCCGGCGACCTGCTAACCGTGCTCGGCAGACCCAGATTGGACTCACGTAAGCGGGGGCCTCAAGGTACAGTGTACCCGGGAACTTATCCCGACGGTCCAACCCTTCGCATCAGGATCGTGGGTGCGCTACTACCCATGGCCACGTAGAGAGAGTGTAACCGTA
>JACXIO010000108.1:0-11872 GCA_014737335.1 Bombus polaris | reverse complement strand
GTGCCTAATGAGTCATCGATATCCCAACGGTCCTTCCGCCGAATGTTCTAGAAGAAAAGGGATGCGCGGCAACGGTTACGTACGCCTACAGCGTAGTGGGGATATTGAGGGGTGACAAACAAAAAAGAAACAGATCTCACAGAAAGTCAAATTGTAAGAGCTTCAGTCTTGGAAAGTCACGGCTGGAGCTCAGAACTAAATCGCAGTCAGTGTAAATTCAAAGTTCAAGAAATAAATCCTCTCGTTTTTTTTTCGTTACAATTTTATTTTGTTCTTGTCTGAGCTACCCCTTTTTTATTTTACGTGACATCATCGTAACCAGACGTCTCGTCTAGTAGGTAACCGCTTCACGATTACAAGTAACATGAATAACAAAACTCTACCCACACAAAACATTCAAACAAGAATGAGAACCGACCATTAAACGAAAGGACACAAACGACATGTTTCAAATGCAATCGATTGGGACACCTTTGTTATTTAATATGGGTTGGGGTTGATATTCAATTGATCCACATAGATTGAATAACACTTTATATTTCACCACCTCGTACAAAACGTCTGAACTCACCGGATACGCTTAAGCAAATAGCACGTGGTCGACTTCTAAGACAAAAGAGCGTCGTTAGAAGTCGTACCAACTTAGCTTATAGGAACTAGCGGTCATACCAACTTAGCGTTTCTTAACAACCTTGTCAATCAATGCCAAAATTTTTGAATACCGCCTCAAACAAAAGCCCCTCCAGGAATAAATCACATTCAAGAACAATCAGAATTAACAGTGCTACCTCAGGAAGATTACCCACAATACGACACTTACCAGGACGACCAGAATTGCGATTTCTCGTTGACTCGGGAGCAGGAATCAACTTGCTTAAACGAGGATGCTACCCAGGAAGAACAATAATACCAGATACAAAGAAATTCTCCGTGGGACATTCCAAATACGAATCTAATTCCAAAATTAAACTAAATTTATTCAACAAAGAGATAGAATTTTCCTTAGTAGATGATAATTTCCCTATTATAGAAGACGGCATATTAGCCTTACCCGGTTTAAATCAATATCGATTCGAACTCTCCAATAAAACATTGAAATTAGATAATAACATCGTATTTTCGACCAGTCGCGGGGAGACGCGATCGCGAGGAAACACGTCAACAGGAGTCGTAAATTCCTGTTACAATTATAATAATCGACGCCACGAGCAGATCGATCCCCTGATTTCCGTTAAGATAATAGGGGTGATTGTTGAGGTATAACGCTGTGGTTCACAGGGTTATAAAATTTATATATTTCCAACAACTTAATACACCAACGCTTAATAATAATAGGTTACAAAGACTGACGAGACCGAGTAGATAGAACTATAACTGTTAGACTGTTAGACTTTTAGACTTGGACACGAACCTGAGATTTTAACTGTTAATCACGAACTGTTATAGACGAACTGTTAGACAAGAAGTGTTGACGAGAAGTGTTTTAGGCGAACTTTCTCTTCGCTCTTATGCAATTATGAAGGAAAGCTCGGTGTGGGTGTGGTTTTTTGAGTAAGGAAAACGGATTCGTTGCTTGCACTTTTCGTGGGTAAGGTGAGGGCAACGATCTACGATGTCCATTGGGTTTTCGACATTAACAAGTGATGAGAGGGGACGGAACCTCCTACCAATGGTGCTAGTTGCTGTCTTTGTTTAAGGGAAAACTCGAAATTTCCATTAGCCACATTTCTCTTGTGCGTTAGGCTACTACCCGCTTTCTCCGTGATTGTTTAAGAGCGCATAATAAACCCAAGGACTTTTCTAGAACCGGCTATCGACAGAACACATGTTTCGAAACAATGCTGCTAAAAGTTACGTTTTCCGGCGGGTTCTTGGATTTATTAAGGGTCGGAAGGACGGCACGCAGGCCGCTGGCGGTCAAGCGGCGCGAGATGGCGTGCAGATGTCTTGCGCAACGTAACAAACACCCTTCTGCTGCAGCAAGAACCAACCCTCACACCAAGAGAAACGGTTCAAAAAATTGTATACCTCGAAGAAAAGCCAACGCCAGTATGCTTTATCAATGGTGGTAAGTTCTCAGTTCAAATCTCTAACATTATTGAAAATATAAACATTGTAGATCAAATTCAAAAATTCAAATCTTTGATTCGACTATCGCACATAGAAAAATCTCTTAGAGAACCTATGGAAAAGATTCTCCTCTATTACATGGACGTATTTAATTTAGACAGCGAAACATTACCATGTACATCTCTTGCCAAACATTCCATTACGTTAAAAGAAAATAAGATCATCAACGTAAAATCCTACCGTCCTCCCGAACATCATAAAACCGAAATAAATAAACAAATGACTGAAATGTTAAACAAAAAGATTATAAAACCCTCTGACTCTCCCTATAACTCTCCTATCTGGGTCGTTCCAAAGAAAATCGATGCATCAGGGAAACAAAAATGGCGAATAGTAATTGATTTTAGAAAGTTAAACGAACTAACAGACCAAGACGCATATCCACTACCTGACATTGACAATATACTCTCACAACTAGGAAACGCAAAATATTTCTCCGCTTTAGACTTATCCTCAGGATTCCATCAAATACCCATGGACCAGAATTCAAAGAAATACACTGCATTTAGCACACCACAAGGACACTTCCACTACAATAGAATGTCATTCAGGCTGAAGAACGCACTTGCTACCTTTCAAAGAATGATGGATACCGCGTTAAGAGGTTGATTAACAATCATTGTATTTTCGAGCTTTCGCGGGGAGACGCAGTCGCGAGGAAACGCGTCAACGGGAGTCGTAAATTCCCGCTACGATTATAAGAATCGACACCACGAATAGATCGATCCCCTTATTTCTTGTGGGATAATAGGGGTAATTGATGTGGTATAACACGGCGATTAACGGGGTTATAAAATTTGTATTTCCAACACTTAATACACTGAAGAGTTACACCGTTACGTATGATATAAATGTCGTAGACAATACTTTAAAATATGACATTCCGATAGATGAGAACTGAATGTTCTTTCGTAATAGAGCAAGGTCCTTATAGTTGAATATAAGAAGAAGGTGACTTTCGTGATGTAGCGGAAGTAGCAATTGAATAGACTGAGTATAGCTATGAAGTGACTGCTCTGTAGTCTAGAGCACAAGTCTAGAGGGATGAAGTGAATGTTCTGTCGTTATGAGAACAAGTCTAGAGGGAAGAAGTGACTGTTCTGTCGTGATGAGAACAAGTTTAGAGCACAAGTTGACTGTTCTGTAGGTCTGAGAACAAGTGAAGTTCGTTCTTGTGTGATTACGGAGGAAAGCTCGGTGTGGGTGTGTTTTTTGAACTAAGAACGTGGATTCGTTGTTCACACTTTTCGTTAGAAAAGTGAGGGTAACGATCCGCGATGCCCATTGGTTATAGCTAACGTTAATAAATGAAAATTGGAGGAGGAAGCCTCCTACCGACGTCGTTCGGGGGTGACCTTGTTCATGGGAAAAACTCGCTTTTCTGTTAGATAAATATCCACTTTTTCCGTTAGGTAACTACCCGCTTTCTCCGTAATTTATAAGAACGTGCAATAAATCTAAGGACTGTTTAATGGTGCTTGGGCCTTGACGGTCAGACAATGAAGGACGTCGCACGAACCGTTTTACGCGAGATAACAATCATTGTTTCGTTTATCTCGATGATATCATTATATTCTGGCAATCGATAGAAGAACATAATAAAAACTTAGTCATTATATTCCAAAGACTCAGGGTAGTAGGTCTAAAAATACAACCAGATAAATGTGAATTTTTAAAACCCGAATTAGAATATTTAGGACATGTAGTGACAACAGATGGAGTAAAACCCATCCCTAAAAAGATAGAAGCAGTAAAGAATTTCAAACTACCCAAAAATCGTACAGATGTAAAATCAATCCTTGGGCTAGCTGGATACCATAGAAAATTTATTAGAAACTTCTCTAAAATTGCCAAACCGTTAACAGAACTAACTAAGAAAGACATACAATTCCACTGGACTGACAAAACACAACTTAGCTTCGATACATTAAAAGAAAAACTATGCCAAGCGCCAGTATTAAAATTGTTGAGAAACGCTGAGTTGGTATTACCGCTAGTTCCTATAAGCTAAGTTGGTACGATTTCTAACGACGCTCTTTTGTCTTAGAAGTCGACCACGTGCTAATTGCCTAAGAGTATCCGGTGTGTTCAGACGTTTTGTACGAGGAGGTGAAATATAAAGTGTTATTCAATCTGTGTGGATCAATTGAATATCAACCCCAATCCATGTTAAATAACAAAAATATCCCGACTATACGAAAACATTTACGTTAACAACGGACGCCAGTAATGAAGGTTTAGGAGCCATTCTTTCACAAGACGGACTCCCTTGTTGCTTCGTTTCAAGAACATTAAACCCCTCTGAACGAAATTATACTACAACAGAAAAGGAATTATTAGCTATCGTTTGGGCAGTTAAAAGACGTATACAATATTTACTAGGCCGCAAATTCAAAATTCAAACAGACCATCAAGCTCTTAAATGGCTACACAACTGTAAGAACCCTTCTAGATTGATTCGATGGAGATTAAAATTAGAGGAGTACGAATATGACATAGATTACGTGAAAGGAAAGTAAAACAGAGCCACTGATGCCCTATCCAGAGTACACGCGATAACACAAACTGACGCTTTATTAAAACAATTCAAAGACTTGGAAAAATCATAAGAAATACCAAAATTATTAGAACTAACATCTAACAAAGACAACTTTTTCCAATTAACAAAAATATATCTAGACCCATGTGACGAAACCGCATGGTTACAGAAAATATCAAAAATAGCTATCAAAATAGCTGGTGGTACTCTTATATGCTGTACTCTATATGTGGTACTCTTGTATGCCCTTGCCTCAATGACTTCAACGTCTCTGTCATCTTGGCCAGGTTCCTCCTGATCATGCTCCACGGAGAGATTTGCTACGTGATCTTCGACAGGTATTGTCTCCAAGTAATATACGTCGTCTCCAACCTTTGAGTTGAATACGACGTCTCCATCGTCGTGTGTCCCAACGGCCTCATCCCTTGTATACACTGTGGTAACGCCCTTCTTTGCCAATTGTCTGATCGAGATTAGATTTACATCTAACTCAGGCATTCACAGAGCGTTTGATAAGGATAGTGTCCAACCACCACAGGACTTAGCCATTTTCACAACGATCGTTCCCTTTCTCTTAACATCCAGGTGTCCCTTGCCGATCCTGATTTGTCCGGTCGTAGGCGTGAAGTCCACAAATCGATACCTGTCCGGAGTCATGTGATTTGAGGCACCTGAGTCAAGCTGATTCTTTCCCTATCCATGTGACTGATAGACGACAAAGTCAATGTCGATATGAGTCCCTTGGACCTCGGTTTGTCTTCCGATCCCTTCTCCCTCTTGTTATCCTCCTGTCTCTTCTTCTCCTTTTGGTTTCTCTCCTCTTTATCTTCTTTCTCCTCTTGGCACTGGTACGAGATGTGTCCCGTTTTCCCACATTTGTAGCACTTTTGGTCTTGTGGGTCTCGGATCCTTGGTCTCGCGCCATCGTTGTATTGTTGCTTGGGCTTCCGCTGTCTCCTGGTCGCCATTGCACTGTCTCTTTCGGACGATTCCGCAGCCGCGTCGATCCTCCTTTCTTCGAGTAGAAGATCGGATTTCACGGCCCTCGCACTCAAATCTTTATCGATCCTCGTTGTTCTGAGGTACGTTGAGTAATTTGGATCCGCCACGAGGCCGGCTAAAAGGAAACATGCCATAATATGGTCATCGATCTCTATGCCTACACTGGATAGCTTGTCGCACAAGTCATTTATTCTTCCGCAGTACGCGGACATGTCCATGTCAGGGGTCTTCTCGATCGTACCCAGTTCCCGCATGCATAAGACAATGTCCATTGACGTAGACCTTCCATGAACATCTTCCAATGCCTTCCAGCACTCCCTCGCTGTTTTCAATTTTCTGATATCTCCAAGGTACCCGGGGCGTACATGCCGGAAAAGGTACGCACGTGCTTTATTGTCCATCCTCATGCAGTCTGCACTCATCCTTTCTGCTGGCGTAAATCCTGGCTCTATGGCATCCCAGCAGCCCAGGAAAACTAATGAAGCTTCCGTCATCGTTTTCCAGTATTCGTAATTTCCTTTTCTCAAGATCGGATTCATATCCTTGTCCACATCAGCCATATTGTCCTGGTCGGCCATAGCGTGTTCTCTCCTCGGATAATTTCACAAAAACCTCAAAAAGCTATACAAATAAATGTTTCTCCTACCGCAGTTTACTGCCCTGGGCCCATAACCTGTTATTTAATATGGGTTGGGGTTGATATTCAATTGATCCACACAGATTGAATAACACTTTATACAAAGAACATACGTTGATGAAGTTAGCTTCGGGAAACGAGAATGTGATGCCAAACTACGTAAAGCCAGAGAAACTCTAATGAAAAGTAAACAAAGATATCAAAGAGATCAAAGAAGAAAAATTATTAAACCTCAATCTATTTTTAAAGAAGGAGATTTAGTATTAGTTCATAACGATCATAAGGAACACAAGTTAGATACTGAATGGCTGGGCCATACACTATTGAAAAAGTAAAATCCCCTTATTATGAAATAATAGTAAATGACTCTTTTGAGGTGGTAGTATATGGGTCCGTGATGGTTGTGGTTGTCGGCTGTAGATGTTGCTGCTGGGGTACTGCTAATTATTCTTCTATTTTGATGCGTGGAAGAAAAATCGGATCACGGGCGCCGGGAATCGAACCCGGGTCCCGAACGTTCGAAACCTAAGACGCTAACAACTGCGCCACCGTGTCCGTTGCTTAGTTAGTGTCGAGTGGCGGTATTTGTTGTCGAGGGCCGCCACAACTCGATTAGGAAAATACATGGTAATCGTATTAAACCTTACTTTCCGGGACGATCTTCACTTTCTTTATAGTTAGCTAAGCGAAACGTTATACCTCTTAACGATGCTTCCATATATCAAGAAAAATTAGCTCATGCATACTTATTTTTTTTTTTTATTTATTTCTTTGTATTCACAATTTGTCCAACTTGGACATTTGGTGAAATTTTGTAGCGTTTATATTAACATGTTGGTGGCTACCCCCAGCGGGGTACCATCCTCGCGAAATATTATATTTTAGAAGTAAAATATAGCATGTGGATGATTGCCCCCAGCGGGGTTGTTTACTGTATTTCTGTTGTGAGGTCTGTGGGGTGCTTCTTCTTCAGTCTTCTTTCTATTGTCCTTTTGCTCGTTTCAGCAACCAGCTGGTTTGGGTATGTTTCCAGTCTTTCTTTATATTTTTTTTTGTATATCTGGCGATTTCCTCTTTGACTGTTGGAATTTTTAGATCTTTACATATGTCTTCGATGCATACTTATATAGCGAATTTGTAAACGTAATTATAGGTTTAGACATTAAGGATATATATGCAAAACTAAGCGAAATTAAGAGATTTAGACTAATGTTAACAGAGCATTGTAAAAGTGAATGCCCGTATTTCAATGAAATGGTTACACTTCGCGCTCGCGAAAGAAATTTAGACAATTTAGTAATGCATATTAAACTTATGACACACACTCGTTGCCGAATAGGGTTATTGAATTTTGTTGGATCCATTTCTAGAAGTCTATTTGGAACTCTGGATGACGATGATTTAGAATTAATAAGTAAAAATATAGATAAACTTTTTGATGAAAACATTTAAATTAAGAACCATCATCGCAAATCAAACCGCTTTAATAAAAAAAATGGTAGACTCTGACAGCTTACAAACCACTGAAAAATTGAATCAAGACCACAATAAATTTAAAAACGAAATTAAATTTATTAATTTAATGACTCGTTATATTCTTAAAATCGACAATGCACTTTAGAAATTACATTTCCAGCTGGACGAAATATTGAACATCCTCACTTTAGCAAAACAAGTTTTCAAATTATTGATCCAACGCAATTCATGGATAATTATAGACAAGCCTTACAAACGAGATCAACTAATACCGCTATAGAATAAAAAATTGAACATTTCCAATTTATCCTTGACATAAGCGACTTGAGTATGTTTGTAATTCGCGATCTCATCTTTTTTAAAATTTCTACTCCAATAACTTGTAGTATTGTATGGGACATATTCCAGTCATATCCCATACCAACCATCAGAAATCAAGTTTTCATGGCTCCCTTACTAGAGCATCAAATCTATTTCCTTTCGTGACTTAGCTTTATTAATGTCGATACCGAATACTTAGACAAAAATTGGAATAACTATATGTGTTATGTCGGGCGACACTCTGCCTAGGCCAGGTCACACACCGCGGGCAAGATGGCAACCAGATGTTCGCAGATATTTCCTGCGTACCCTCAACAGTCTCAAATACCCTCCACAAATCTCAGAAATTTGCTAGTAAAGGTTCTTCAGATAGATCGGTAAATATTCTTTCATTGAATTGTATTCGAAAGTTTATTGTCCACCATGGGTTGACACGGGAAAGTTACCTTTTCTCATGTATGAGTCTTCCCACTAGCAACTTTATCTCGAGGGCAGTTGGCATCCTTCCTCACCCACCAACATAGCAAATAATAAATTAAGAACGAAGCCTACTTCCCTCACTCTTCAAGCCAAAATTAGCATCAACAAATCCGATGGTCCCGTGCGCTGGACACACCCACCCTTAGCTTTCCTTTGCCACGGCATCGTCGCCGAGCTTCACTGATTTTCAATCTTTCAAACAGTCAACATCCTTTTGACCGCATTTACATCCTTAGATCAGTCACTTACTTAACTCAAACATACGCACCAGCGTAACTATCTTCATTACAAAGTTGTTGCACCAAACTGTGATTTGTAACTCATCAGTGTACAAAGTAGTGGAAAATATAAATTTCGTAACCCTGTTAATCGCAGTATTATAACACATCAACCACTCCTATTATCCTAACCGAAATAAGGGGTTCGATCTATTCGTGGTGTCCATTGTTACAATCGTAACGGGAATTTACGACTCCCGTTGACGCGTCTTGTCGCGACCGCGTCACCCGCGATAGCTCGAAAATACAATATGTAAGGAAATATAAAGTATATGTATAGCATGGAAATTGTAATCGTTGATCGTTCGTTCCGCTCGCTCGTAAAAATCTAGACCAATCTCACAACCTACTGGACACGTTCGCAAAGTAGAAAAAAATTATCGAAGAACGAACGCAAGAGGGATTGGTTTTAGGTTAGGCTAAATTTTTTCGAACGAGCGTAGCGAGCGAGCTACGCGTAAACGTATGTCCCAAACCAATAGTTTGGCACATAGGGACATTGACATATTCGCATCAGCCCGACCAGCTGAAAGCTTTTATCGAAGAGTTTACTTGCATAAGGATACAGATTATCAATATTTTTACTCAAATAGTTATAGTTCGGCGTAATACAGTGCGGCGTTACGACCAAAATAGCTGAGAAAATGTGGAAATAAAACGAAATATATGTAAGCAAATTTAAATTATATGTATAGCATATAAGGCTATAGTTTTTCGAGCGGGCGCAGCGAGCGAGCTACGCGTAAACGTATGTCCCAAACCAATGGTTTGGCACTTAGTGACATAGAATTATTCGCACCAACCCGACCAGCCGAAAGCTTTTATCGAATTGTTTACTGACATAAGGTTATATATTATCAATAGTTTTACACAAGTAGCTATAGTTCAGCGTGTTACAGAGCGGCGTAACGACCAAAATCGCTGGGAAAACTTGGAAACAAAAGGAAATATATGTAAGGAAATATAAAGTATATGTATAGCATGGAAAGTGAATATAAAGAAAATATATGTAATGAAATATAAGGTATATGTGTAGCATGAAGTCGTAATCGTTGCTCGCTCGCTCCGCTCGCTCGTAGAAATCTAGTCCAACCTCGCAAACGATCCGGCATGTTCGCAAATTTGAAGAAAATTATCGAAAAACGTAAGCAAGGCGGATTGGTTTTAGGTTAGGCTATAGTTTTTCGTGTGAGCGCAGCGAGCGGGCTACGCGTAACCGTATGTCCCAAACCAAAGGTTTGGCACATAGTGACATTGAAATATTCGCACCAGCCCGACCAGCCGAAAGCTTTTACCGAATTGTTTACTGAAATAAGGTTACACATTATCAATATTCTTGCGCAAATAGTTATAGTTCGGCGTAACGCAGTGCGGCGTTACTACCAAAATAGCTGAGAAAATGTGGTGTAGCGGCACTTGACGGTAAATTTTATAACGGTTTCCGTTCCTTGACCCGCTACACAAAAAACCTTGTTTACCTGTAGATAGGATTATCATAGATCCGACAACCTTAGGCGGTTACTATAGGGCAATTAAAATCCGTTGTTTTTGTCGTGATTATATGCATTCGCTTCGACTACAGGTAAAGTCAAAATAGTAAACAAGATCGAGAGTTCAGCGACCGTCAGGATCTTTCGAGAACACCGTCGAAAGAAAGACTCCGACGCCTATAAATATAGCGAATAGGGAAGCGAGAGAACCCTTTGTAATCGAGTCATTCGAACAGCAACAGTTAAATCGATACTTCTCCCGCGCCGATATATTCGCAATCTGGAATTAATCTAGCCGGTTGTGTTATACGACTAGTGTACACTTTCGGTATATTTTAATAAACACAACATTAAGTATACTCTAGTGTTTCTGTATCAACTATCGCCCAATACCACCTCAGTGGAAATAAAAGGAAATACATTCAAGCTAATTTAAATTATATGTATAGCATGGAAATTGTAAATAAAGGAAATACGTGTAAGGTAATATAAAGTAGATGTATAGGATGGAAATTGTAAATATAGGAAATAAGTGATAGGTAATATAAAGTATATGTATAGCATGGAAATTGTAATCGTTGCTCGTACGCTCGCAGAAATCAAGTCCAACCTCACAAACGATCCGGCACTTTCGCAAATTTGAAAAAAATTGTCGAAAAACGTACGCAAGACGGATTGGTTTTAGGCTAGGCTATAGTATTTTGAGCGAGCGTAGCGAGCGAGCTTAGGGTAAATGTATGTCCCGTAGCGGCACCCGACAAGTCAAATACCGCCACTCGACTCCAACTAAACGAGCGGACACGTGGCGCAGTTGTTAACGCCTTAAGTTTCGAACGTTCGGGACCCGGGTTTGATTCCCGGCGCCCGTAGTCCGATTTTATTTCCACGCACAAAAAAAAAAAAAAAAAAAAAAAAAAATAGAAGAAAAAACAGCAGCGACATCTACAGCCCCCAGCCGAAACTACCCTCTGGACCAGGCACCAACCAGCTTGCCGCAACGTACCAACCTCCTATCGCGCACCGTATCCGCTTCATATAGTATATCGCTATAACGCATAACGGGATAGAGTATTACGTTATAACGTATAACGTTATATGGTGTTCCGTTATAAGGTATGACGTTATGTAGTATTACGTTATAACGTATAACGTTATATGGTATTAAGTTAAAACGTATAACGTTATATGGTATTACGTTATAACGTATAACGTTACGTAGCAATACGTTATTATGTATAACATTATAAAGTATTATGTTATAACGCATGACGTTATATGGTATTACGTTATAAGGAATGAATTATGTATTTTGTTATAACGTATGACGTTATATGGTATTATGTGGTAACGTATAATGTTATATGGTTTTACGGTATAACATATAACGTTTTATGGTATTACGTTATATCTTATAACGTTATGTGGTATTACGTTATAACGTATAACGATATGTAGCAATATGTTGTTACGTATGACGGTTTGTAGCAATACGTTAATACGTATAACGTTATATAGTATA
>JACXIO010000107.1:0-11510 GCA_014737335.1 Bombus polaris | reverse complement strand
CTGCCCGACGAGGGGCATACAATGTATCGACGAGCGCATGGTTGCCGGCTAGCAGCGACTTCCAGAAACGTCGATCTCAGTTTGTTTAGTTTTAAGAGAAATGCGATATCCGTGATCATAGGCGCGAACGGTGGCGTGATCCGAGCGTAGTGGGGGGTCGTCTCTCCGAGAGGACCGAGAAACGACCTAAGGACAAAGGCAGTCCTTTACGGAGATTCGAAAAGAGCACACGTCGAGACGTCGAAGAGTAGAGTCGAGTCGAGAGAACTGAGCGAGTCGTTAGTGTTGTAGAGTTGTTAAGTTGTTAGCGTTGTTAGAGTTGTAGAGTTGCGAGAGTGATTCGAGTAGAATAAGACTATCGCATTTAGTTTCAGTTAAACGAACATCGTCTTCTGTTCACTTTATATCTGTATATTCAATTCTATATTAATAAATTGTAAATAATCGGGAAAAATTTATATTCTTAATTTTCACGATATTACAATAGGTTTAAGATGTTCTTTTGTTTTTATCCCTAGTCCATGCAAGAATGTGCAATAAAGGTTTTTCGGCCCAGAACGGTTTGATAGATTTATCCAAAGAACAAAATAATAGCTATTGTGATGCTACCTCTGAATAAAGAAATAACAACAAGACATTTTGAAACAAGAGGTTAGAACAGTTTTGGAAGAACGGAATCATTCTGACAATCGACGAGGAACTTTCAAAGAAGTGAAAATATGAAGTTACAATGTTGTTTGCAATGTAGCAGTACTTTTTACAAAATAAACCAACGATTTCGGGATACCGGTACGTTAAAATCTGCGAAATCTGGCGGACGAATTCAGCACGACGATCCGGATTTGGGAGATAAAATACTGCACCTTATTCAAGAAAATTCAAGTGGAAAAAGACTTTGCAAATGTATGAATCGGAAAATCTAACGCAATTCCAATTTCCCCGTGAGGATATTATTTACTGATGAGGCAACATTTAATAAATGTGAAATAACAAATATACGTAACGAACATTTCCAGGCGCGTGAAAATCCACGCACATTAAGATGGTTCACGCAGGATGGCGCACCACCACATTCTACCAGCGCAGTGCAAGGGCACTTGAGCTGTTTTGGAAACAGGTACATTCCTTGTTAAAGATATAGCCCAGGTGAGCTATCTTTAATTTCTCAATGACGCGTGTAAAGTTTTTCATCTGTAACGTATAATATCAAAACATTATGAGCTGAGGATATGCGGTTCGTTGAAAATAATTAAAAATATTATGAGGTTTAGTGTGTAACAAAAAAAATTGTTTTATTTAAAGAACGAAATGATAGCACACTCTGTTAATATGTTTAGAAATTGCTCAGTAGTTCATGATCTATCAACGAGTAAATATTACAGTACAATATTATATAAATTTCTAAGTATTTGGGACGCGGAAAAAAATTAAACGAGTCTGAAAAAAGCAAATTCTTGAACTAAAACAGCAACAGTTATCAGTAGCAAAAATATCGAATGTAATAAGAAGAAGTCGTAGAGTAATACACAATTTCTTAAAAAATGTTGAAGATTGTGGCAAAAAGAAAAGTACTAGTGATAAGCGAGCAATTTTGCGTGTAGCTTCCAATTCGCAGTTAACAACGAAGCAAATAATGGAGAAATGTAGTGTTAGTGCCAGTGTTTCAAGTGTTCGTCGAGTTCTACTATCCTGCAAAAATATCAAGAGGCTAAAATTGAACAAGAAACCTTCGTTAACAACGAAACACAGTAGAACGTTTACGCTTTGCAAGAGAAAGAGTGCATTGGAAAAAGAAATGGAGAAGGGTACTATTTTCAGACCTTTACTACTGAAGACGCATGAATACACAATATGGCACAATTTTATTGCTGGCATACCCCAAGGTAGTGTCCTCGGACCCCTGCTGTTCTCCATCTACACTGCCGATTTACCAATATCAACAGGGATAACTATAGCGATAATTGCTGACGACACAGCGCTATTAGCTTCCCACGCAGACTCGATAATTGCTTCATCCACTCTCCAGCGATGTCTGGATTCTATGGAAAAGTGGTTTCATAAATGGGGCTGCAAAATTAATGAAAACAAATCCACACATGTAACCTTCACGCTGCGAAACAAACCTGCCCTCAGGTGACCATTAACAATATAACAATTCCTAACAAGGACTCAGTCAGGTACCTGGGCATGACTCTGGACAGGAGATTAACATGGAAACAACACATCATAGACAAATCGAAGCAACTCAAGGATAAACTTAAAAAATTCTACTGGCTCACTGGCCGACGTTCCAACCTAAGCACACAGAACAAAATTACACTCTATAAGACCATAATAAAACTTGTCTGGACCTACGGGATCCAACTATGGGGAACAGCAAGTAATTCCAACATTGAAACACTTCAACGCTTCCAATTGAAAACGCTAAGATTCCTAATAAATGTACCCTGGTATGTTACCAACGAAGCAATACATCGCGACCTCAAGATACTCACAGTCAAAGAAGAAATAACAAAATATAACAATAGATATATCAAAAGAATCAACAAACATCGAATCCCCCTAATTACTAAATTATTTAATACGTCGGACCAGATCGCAGGCTAAAAAAACACTATCCGTTAGACCTAAGCACTAGATTCAACTAGATATTTTTAATAAATAATATTTACTTATTTATAATATTATTATTTATAAATTATACTTATCTATAATAAGTTAATAAACTTATTATGTTTATTAACTTATTATAAATAATTAGCTATGTCACTGCGCCACGCCAGAGAAACTTACTCAAAATTCTCAATGCGAGAATTGATTGTAAAATACTAGTAAATAAGAAAAAAAAACACTCGCGGCCCGAACATTCGCAGTGCATGTGAGATTTTGCTGTGGTGACTCTCGGCAGCAAAAGATTACAGGAAACATTAATCTCCTCTACTCGGAAATTTTATAGGGTGGTTTTCGAAATGCTCTTGTGGATTTCCACAAGTCAGCAGGTTTAATGTTCAATCTACCATTTCCTTTACAAAACGTCGCGCGGGGTTGTTTACGTCTCTGAATACTATGGTCTTCTTTGGGATTGAGTATCACTGTATGTCCTTATTCTACCAAATGTCCAAATTGGACAAATTGAGAATGAAAAGAATTAAATAAAAAAAAAAAACTGTATGTCCCGCTGCTTGCGCTGACCTCCTTTCGTTCGTGTAAGGTGGTTTGCCCATGTGCAGGGATACTTTGACCGATTTTTAATTGTCAATAACTAAAAAACAAAGCCGAACACGCAATTTTTTATTCTTGATTTTCATCTTATTTTGCCTTTAAGAATCACCCCTTAAATTGTCGGGAACCTGTAGTCGAACAATCTGTATATCGATTCTTCGAAACATTCTGTCTAACAAACCATAAAGGTACATTGCTCTTCCCATGCCGATTTCTCATTTCATTAGATAAATCGACTCTAGAAAAGGACGGAAGAAATTTTTGGACATACATGCTGACGACGATAATCATTCCCTCATTCGTACTTCACATGCAATTTTGAAATGGCCATTAACCGTTCAAGTTCTGTTCCAAAGATTTTGCTGCTCTTGTGAGATTCACTGGAATTTTAGTCTTCTTGAGAGTAACAATATAATATGTGTTTTTGTGACAGATTTAAATTTTGAATATTCACTACGCCACAAAATTAAAGGACCATTGAATTTTTAAATTTTCAATATTCACTACGCCACAAAATTAAAGGACCACTGAACTTTGACCGAAAAATTGTTAATATTTAAACTGCTGTAACTTCATAAAGAAAAAATCGTACAACCCTCTACCGCAGTTCAATTTAAATGGGGAATTCTTTGCATTCACAGTCTTGAACTTAATCTTTTCAAAGATTCTTCTTCTTAGAAAACGACGTGAAAAATTAACGTTTCTTCTCTTCTATTCAAATTTTATAAATTCAAACGACTGTACGGAGTTTTAAAAATTTTCTTGGAGTTCGTTTTAAGATGAATTTGTAAAGGGAAATCTCTCCTTTATAATGTCCTCCAAAAAGTTGGTGTACTATCTTTTCGTCTTCTTATCGCATTTAGAGCGAAAAATACGCAGCCAGCATTGGAATAATTCAAAATAAACAATAAGATTCCATGATCCAACTTGTGCCTCGTGTAGTGTGTATGTTTAGAATGCATCTAGTGTATGTGTGTTTAGTATCAGTGCGTGTGTGTCAAGCACGTGTTCAATGAACGTGTAGTATGCATGTTTATAATATGAGTATTTAGTGCTGAGTTTAGCATGTTTAGAAACAAATATTACCCCTTAGTTGCCTTATCACTTCTTGGCATCACTCGTTTATGCTAATATACACAGCATGTTAATTAATTACACGTTAATTCTTATACTTGAACAACGCCTACGAAATCTCGAAAGACATCTAGTGATATTGGGTGCATTGGGATTGGAAAATGCACTTCCGAGGGTTTGAAACGATTTCCCCTAAGAATTAATAGGACGCTGTACGAATATACACGAACGATGCCAAAAAGTGATGAGAGGACAAAGCCGAATTTATTGTTTCACTTTGGAGGAACGCAGCATTCATCCGCCCTGTCTCTACAAAGGAAGTGTATATTCGGTTTAACCCTTTAACCTACGATTTACGTTCGAGAATTTTGGGCCGAAAACGTAAACGAGCTCGCGCAGCCTTCGAGCCATTCGCACGACTTGTGTGGTACGCACTACGGGCTATGCCCGTAGTGTTTACGTTTGGTCCGATCATCTACTACGGGCTATGCCCGTAATATTTACGTTTGGTACGATCATCTACTACGGGCTATGCCCGTAGTTGTAGGTTAAGGGGTTAATACTCGTTTTCAAACACACTATACACGCACACTACAGAAGCATTACTAAACACACGCGCTTATTATACACACACAAACGAGGTGCAAGTTCTACGTAACTTCAAACACTATGCAATTTCGTGGTTCATCTTGGATAATTACAATGTTGGCGGATACTTTTCATTTAAAGTGTGATAAAACGGCGAAAAAGATCGTATATGAAATTTTTATAAGTCGTTGTAAAGGAAAGATTTTTCTTAAAAGTAAAAAGATAAAATTTCTATTAAAATCAATATTTATTTGTTCTTCGTCTTTTAAACATAGTTTATCCTTTGATTTTTAATCGATCGAATGAAACAACGTTAATGTGACGGAAAGATAAATGATTAAATTTGCAAATTTGTTAACTGAAAATAAAGAGATGAAATTTCTGTATGTTCAGATATAAGATCATTCGCGTTATTCATGAATAATAAAATGATGTGCGGACTCTTTTGTTTTGTTGCAGTTACCGTGGCTGATACCAGGGACAAATGAGTTAAGTACATATGAATGTTAATAATTGAATATTCAATTACAATATAATTAAATATATGAGTTATTTCATAATATTTGAAGTGAAAAATAAAAGAGACAAAAGAAATGTTTCCTTTGCGTTAAAAGTATCAGGACAAAGTATCGTACATCATCATCAATATAAATTTGGATAATATGGCAAATAAATGAGCAACATATCTTTAATTACAAACAGTAGGAAGACAATATATATAATTACACGATATAACAATAATTATCTAGATCTAGGAAACGTAAATAAGGGGAAGGAGAGAAATAGAAAAAAAGAAGAGAAGAAGACAGATTGCACCGAACAGAATAAAAGAAGAAAATATGACAAGTTGAGATGAAGAGAAAATTGTAAACAAAAGCGTTTAATCCATAGAGTTTGGTGGTAAACAAATTACGAAATAAGGTAATCCTTCCATTTTGCTGTGTTGATTATTCCTAAGTATACATATAACTACGCAGGATATATGTCGTGTGCATGTAGGATTATGGTTTGAAGAAGTATGTTTATTAAATTTTAAAGAACGAAAATCGAACTCGATGTTTTACAATTTAGCACAGCACAATTCGATACAATTTGTATTGTATAACTTGTACAACATAGCACGATAAAAAACAACACGATTCAATAAGTTTTTAAACAACCTCTTGCATAATACGTTGGTGCTCTGACAATTCTTGATTTGCGACTGATTGGCAAGCGATCCTGCATTTTTTAGAAAACGTCACACACTTGAATTTTTTGATACTAAATAATTAATATGTAAAACTAAGATATATATAAATATATTATAATATAATTAAAATATATATATTTATTTATTCATATAAATATATATGTAAACTCCCAGAGTTCAAGTGTGATAGGGACTCTTCGGTCTACGGACAGCGCGACTTCTTTTGTTTCACGGACAGAGCGACTTTCTTTGTTTTACGGACAGCCATTTTAGAGAGACACTCATTTCCCAAACGGACGGGCAGAGAGCAACATCAGAGATACATAAGATCACAGAAGAAGCAGTAATTATTTAAAACATTGAAGATTGACGAAGGAAGATCGGTAGCTCAGGACGTTGAAAATCGATTCTCGATTTTCAGGTAGACATCAGGCACAGAACTTGTTATTTATTGTTTACTGTTATTAATTGTTCTTAATTCTTGTATTTTATTTAAGTGTTTTCACAATAAACTCGATTTTCAGACTTAGAATCGATCCCTGAATTATCCTAATTTGGACTTTATATATATATATGTCGCAGATGAAAGGACACCGGGGCCTTCCCTTTGGAATTCTTCGGAAAACCCCCAATATTTTAGTCTCTATAATTTAACTCGATTATAATTGTCCGAGATTTGTGATAATGAGGCTCGAGGCGACAACAAGTCGCTAAACGTAGCTGCAGTCACGGGATGAACATTTTTACCTAACAGAGGTATGGAGTAATTCTACAGTTCTCCTTAAAAGAAATAGTTGTAGCGACACGCGACAGTAAACATTCCAACGGTCTCTGTCCCGTGGCTCGCCACACGCAGACCCTATTCTTCGGATAAGACGATTACCTGATGTCGATGCATCTTCACAGTACATGTTCAGCTAGCCTGAGGACCCGCTATAAATCTTAGGATTTAGTTAACTAAAGTCCTTCAAACAGAGTAACAGTCCTCCTTCCAACTACGGGAAGATAGGAGAAATCTATTTTTCTCACGAACGACGCTTCCCGCTAGCAACTTTCCCTCAAGGGCGTCTAGCATCTTTTTTTAAACACCGATATGGAAATTGACCAATTAACAGCAACGTCAATTTCCCTCACTTTCCGAACGAAGGCTTTCCTCGACGAATCCGATGATCTCGTGTCCTTAGACACACCCCATCATAGTTTTCCTCTGCAGCAACATCGTGACGAAAAGTCATTCTCTCGTGGGATCTCATTAGCGAGTTACATAGCGTGCGTCTTTACGCTCGTTGAATATTCTACGTTTTAACAAAGAGTTAGTAATACTTATACCGTAGACAAGTAAGTTGAGTACAACTTTGGAAGAAAGCGCATTTTGTTAACCCATTGACCGCGGATTCGTTATTGAACCTAGGATCATTGTCATTAGCATCTCGAGTATCTTACCACGGTTACTTGTCAAATTCTGTAATACTCATATTTGTACTAGTACATATCTTCTCTATTGCATAACAACAATGTCTAATCCAAATGAAGATTCGTTTCACGCCCCTAACCCTAATCATAATGTGAACCCGACGTATATATTTAAATATTTGTAAACTCCAAATTAGTAAATGTACCTATATATGTATCTTCATTTTTTATTTCATGTGTATGTATGTGAATGAGATATTTGTGTGATTCGTGAAAGACAGCGTTCGACCACATTTAGTAGCACGTCAAAAATATTGAATGCATATGCGATTTTTCTGTGGACTCCCGCGGACGGGACGATCGGGATGCGTGTGTGAAATTTGTATAAACATTGTTTATATGTGCTATCATTTATTAATTATTTATGGAGGCAAAGGAAAAAAGAAAACATTAATCCTCTCCATTCAAAAATTCCATAAGACGGTTTCCAATATGCTGTTATGGATTTTAATGAGTAAGCAGGTATAATGTTTAATCTACGATTTTTCTTACAAAACACCGCGCAGGATGGTTTACATGTTCGAATGTCATAGTCTTCTTTTCTACTTGTATGAGGCAAGAACTGCCCATATATCGTTTGACTTGAGAATCGCTGTTTCGGCTGCTTAGGCTGACCTACTTCCGTTCGTGTAAGAAGGTTTGCTCGCGCATAGGGATATTTCGGTTAATTATGAATAATCAATGACTAAAAAACAAAGCCGATAACACAATTGTTTCATCCCTGATTTTAATCTTATCTTAACTTTAAGAGTCGCCCCTTAAATTCTTTTACATCTGTAACTGAACACCCTGTATAGAATCTCCATGTATAATTTGAGATTTCTTGATTTAACGCTAAAAGTGTCATTTATAGTGAAAATACTGTAAATGGAAACATTTATGTAAAAATACTTTGCATTTCAAAATTTCTTCAATGTACTTCAAAGGTATGTGTTATTTAAGAAGACTATTTTGAATGTTATGAATCATGAAATAGGTTACAGACATACACACGTAGATATATGTACACATATAAAACATAAAGTGTTATTTATGTTGGCAAAAGCTTATAGGTCAAGAAGATTAAAATTAGTATCATCATACAGAGTGAGTCATGAAACATAGTCAATTTAGATCATTCTGTTGTTAGTGAATTAATCGAAAAAATTGTTGTTTGGTATAACATGGCTCAAAGACATCTTTAAGATGATTGTACTAAAGTCACATCTTTTCTTTCAGAATTTTCAAGTCCATTTTTAGTTATTATAGATGAACCTATAATTTTGTTCACACCTATCTTTTAGCTGATATTTAGACGAACTTGACATGTGTCATAACAAATATCTTTTTTCCACCTCAACCGAAGGAACATTACAAAGATATCCTTTATCTTGATTAAGACGATATTCAAACCAACGTCCATCAGCTGCAATACACTTGGGTAAACGCAAAATTAACGACTGCTTCACGAACTTAGATCGATATTTGTTAAATGTTTCCTCTGTTTAGATAGACAGAGAACATAATACTTATCGAGTTCGTCTTAATATATCGCATACCCGCTGAAAGGAAGCGCAAGAAAATTAAAAGTTTATTCATAAAAAGTTGAAGACTGAAAATTCAAAAACAGAAAAACCTAAATAACAAAACAACAAATAACAAAAATGGAATTTATTATAATTATCTTAAAGGTTTCTTTGAACCATGTTATATCTATTTCATGTTTTCAATTAGTCCATTAACAACAAAATAATCTAAATTGATGATGTTTCGTGATTCACCCAATAGGTATGGTATAATTTATCTATACGCATATACAGAGTTGTCTACTTAACTTGGAACCCACGCTTACGAGAACATATGAAAATGGCAACAGTGTAGCATGTACGCTTCCTACTACAATGTAATGTCGTTCGCCATCTACGAGCTGTTGCTAGAAGTATAATTAGGCGAGAACACAGAGCGATTTAGCTGTCAACGAAGGACTTTAAATTTGACATTGCAATAAAGAGAAAACGATCACTGAGAAAGTGAGCCTCGCGTTTTCGCCCGACGGTTTCGAATTCCCGTGTGCTCCTGAGTCTTCGAAGTAAGCAAGCGCAATTCTGTTCCCAAATGTAGCTCAATTTTTTTTCTGTAACTGATATCTTAGATTATGCTTACCTGAAATGTGATTACAACGTAATTTTTTTTTTATTTAAAACTGCATTCAACTGCCAAAATTATTAAAAAATTGAATTATTCACATTCTTACAAACATCGAGGTCCTTTTTCCATTCCGTCGGTTAGTTTTCAATTTTAACATATAAAACATTTTCGTCTAAGTTGTACGTCAAAATTTTTAAATAACAATCACTTTCTACAAATTGTCCGGTATTATCTGATTTTGGATCGCCCTGTTGTTGAATACGTTGAATGTAAGAATATGGAATATGGAATCTCATATTTAATACATAATTAACCTAGAATTCATATTTAAACAGTCCAATTTACAAAAACAGAAATTAATTTAACCCTCGTACAGTAGTACTCGAGTTCGTTCGGACTAGTTGACGAAGGATGGAAATTGTTTGTTCCCTGCTTGCTTCGAAACTTCGGAAAACACATGAAATCGTTGAACAAAAACATGAAGCTCGCTTGCTCAGCGATCATTATCTCCTTATTTTGACGGCAAATTTAAAGTCCACCGGCGACTACTAAACCGCTCTGTATTCTCGCCTAATTATACTTCTAGCGACAACTCATAGATGGCGTGCATGTTACAGTGTTGCCATTCTCATATGTTCCGGCTTAAGTGGATAACTCCGTAGTAAACATTTCTTGTATCTTCGCATATACACGTTGTGCACGGCGCTCGGCCGACCCTTATTTATAAACAGAAGATACGCGGCCAGTGGTCCGCAACTCACACTAACTTATACACCACCACAGACGCACAACCACAGACAGAATTCACAGTTCTGTTACTGGTTGTTTTTCACGAATATCTCGGAAACTACGCGAATTCAGCCCTTATGTATATAGGGAAAAATTGTTCAAATTGTCGACTTCTACAACATAGCCAAAATAATCAAAATCGGAGTCTAGTCAGTCTTTCTACAGATCTTTTTACAAAAAATCCAGTAGGATACTGATTATCCGGAATCAATTTTTGGATGGTTTACTTTAGCGAGTTTTCATACTTCTGAATCACAGTACCTGGCACATCGACGCTACCACGTAGCCGGATCATTCATGTCAACCATAGTCATATAGACTGGTTTGGACCACAGTCACATATCCGGATGTGGAAAATCTCGTGGGGAAGGTTTTTCATAACCAGCAAATGTTGTTCAATCTATCCATAGTAAGACACTTTAATCAAGTAGATAGGATTCGTTGTGTAACGTGATCATATGTTTCCCGCCTGAAACTATTATGTAAATCATCTATCGGCAAATCCATACATACAATCGTAACATATGTTGAATGAGCGGGCTGCGGCTCACGGTCTTGTTCCCTACCCCGCTGTTTCACAGAACTCCGTGAAAGAACAAAAGAAGCCGGCATAAAATGTTACTTTTTTATTTAGTGGGTGGAAGCTTTAGGCTTAAGATCAACTTTTGGAATTTGGAACACCAAAAATCTATGTCTGAGAATATAAGTTGGAACAAAAACGTCATATCATAATTATATAATAATTTAGGTGAAATTGTAGAAACGTTAACTATCCTACAATTTCAATGATTTCTGAATATGTAACTCAACATTTTGAACAATTTTTTCTATATATATGTCGGGGAAACGTTAAGATTTGGTCTAGGGTTGTGGGCGCGAAACGAATCAACACTCAGATTAGATGTTAGCGTTATACAATAGAGGAGTTATTCGCTAGTGCAGGTATGATTGTTCCAGAATCTAACAAGTAACCGCGATAATCAGATACTCGAGAAGCTAATGACAATGATCTTAGGTTCAGCAACGAATCCGCGGTCAACGGGAT